>JALPQI010007565.1:0-56372 GCA_025490895.1 Thaumatotibia leucotreta | reverse complement strand
TGTATTTTATATAACGGGATATTTAGGCGTATCGTTAGCCGAATTTTATTTTTAAGTACTTGGTTGCCGGAGCGTACCTAAGAACATCGACCCGCATGTGGCTATACATATTCAAAGTTGTATAAGTATATTACTACAGCTAATTAAATGTCTGCGGGTACACGGAGTAAATCGCATAATTGTGTCGTTAGAATTTTATTGGTTTGAAGAGCTAACAGCCAAAATAATGTGTACATTTGTCAGACTTAACTGTCAATAATATAAACTTTTCTAAATGATAAGAATAGTAAGGTGAGAAAATTAAAATGTTTTAAAATGGCTTCGTTACGTAGGTAACTAAAAGGAAACCGTACAATGTCTTGTTTAATTAGGTACACTACATTGTTGTCTAAACGCCGAAAATCCAACTAGATCCAATTGGAAATAGAAGTTTGGTATCTAGTAGGTATAAAGTAAAGTAGCAAAGAATAATCACACATCTGAAATCAGTTTGAATTACTAAATCAAATCTAAACAGTTCTAAAAATATATTTATTTAATAGGTATCGGTAATATCGGTATGAAGCAAAACTTATGTTAATATTCTGAGTTATGAAATTATAGCTAGCAAACTCCGGAGTTTACTATAATATAACCAAAATACTTTAACGAAATCAAAGCAAGTCCAGGAATCGAATTACAGTAGTTATAGTTGTTGAAAAGTATAGTTGCAAAATTTTTGACGCCAAAGAATCAAGGACTTAGTTTTAATAAATTTCAAATAACGTGTAGGTAAATGTAACTTTTCAAAATAGAATCAGAATTAGAGGCTGCCTACGAAACTAGCTAACAATACAAAACTATACTATATCGGGCGGTACTTATATCTGTAGATATGTTTAGTATAGACAGGTGGGTGTTCTGCCAGGTTTTTTGTTACAGAACCAGTTTAAATTTGGCCGTTTAGGATGTCTGCCGGTACCAACTTGATTATTACAAAGTTATATTTAGGTACGTAAGTATCATGCCGGAATCATGTTTTGTGCCGCGTTCAAAATGTCACCCTGTGTAAATAACGCGTCTTGGTACCTACGTCGGTTATGTAAGCAAAGGAGTGTAAATCATCTTTATTATTTAAATTTCTTACATATTTGCTGTTATTTATAACATCAGAAGTAGATAGGTACTTATACGTATAATAAATGTTATAATCGCTTATGTACAGAGGCCCTACTATTCATATTTTAGCGCTAAGTATAAGAATCGAACTATAAGACTAAGTAGGTGTGTGAAACATGACTAGTACTTATATTATGGTATGGAATTGTAACGGCTACCTATTCATAATGTTTCCATTGTTAAAAGTAAATAGGTATCTATGTAGGTACTTATATAACCTCTGGATGACTAGAAGATGAATAAGGTGGTCGTACCTATTTATGTTGAATCATTGAACAAGTATTTTTTTATTCGGCAAAAAGTTTTGACGCATATCGCCGCGAACACGAGGCAATGTTCGTTTTCTAATCGATCAGTAAGATAAATCAAAAATGTTAATTTACAATAAGTTTAATAAGGTACAAAAAACAATGCTATAATAGGTATATTATTTAATAGATAGCCTATTCATCAACGTACTTACCTATTCATCTCGAAGTTTTGATTCTCATACTGACTTTCGAATAGCCCAATCCATGTGATACATGTAATTGTACATATCGTAGGTACGAGTGTGGTACGAGTATATAGGTACCTAACTTTTAGTAAATAACTACATAACAATACCTATCATAATTTGAGTGAATCATGTTTTAGTTTAAATACCTATAGGTTTTAGCGTAAAATATGTCAACGTTGGGTAAATTAAAATCTATTTACTCAAGATTTTTAAGTCTTGTTTATAACATAATACCTTGGTACCTACTGAAAATTTAATTAAATACGAAGCGGGTATACACTATGCCAGTAGTTTATAAACACATGCTGCTTAATGAGGTAATTACTAAACAATTACGAAGGTAAAGCGTACCATGTGTTAATAATGTAGGTCATCCCGCGGCCGCCCTCCTAACCTATATTTCTACAGAGTACAGCATCCCTGATCGATATCTAGATGTTACTACGTCGCTTACTTAGAATTTGATACCTAAATCATTCAAATACTTGTGCAGTACTGTACACTTTCAATTCAACGTACGCCGGTAAGCCAACGACACAAACTTTGAATTCAAATTTCGAACTCACCTTACGCTGGGCTTCGGCGGCAAAGCCAGACTTCGCTGCACGGTTGTTGGCCATTCTAAATAACTAATTAGAATTAAATCACAGACACTCGGTCACTTTGTAAACAGCGCGGTCGCACGGGTTATGTGTGTGAGTGCGTGAGGATGAATGACATCATGCCGCGACGCCGCGAGCTTGGGAAGGATGTAGTGATGTGACGCTGTCGATTGTTTCGGAGGCTTTGACGGAAGATTTTTAAATAATATATCGATAGTCGATACTTACAGTTTTACAATAGGCATCTGTTTTTAAATGTTCTATGTAGGTTTTCCTTTTGCAACGTATGGTGTTCTTTTACCTTTAGTAAAAAATATGGTCAAGCTCTTTTCGTCTATGCTGTGACAAAATAAAAGTGTAAATTATTTAAGTATAAATAAGTCAGATTTCAGCTGTGGAAATCTGAGGGAGAGGCCTTTGCCCAGCAATGGGACACCCCTACAGGCTAGAAAAATAAAATTGTAACTATATACTACTCCTGCTGCCGCTCTAATTTGGTGCCTGTCAACTTGAGTTATGACCAGTCATTGTGTACTTAACAATTTCTTTACATTTACCGATTTAAATAGAATATGTTATTAGTCTTATTCCCTATCAAAAAAACATTTTTTTTTATAAAATGTCATATGACGTGGTACTTTTTTTCATTATATTATAATATTCTCAGTCGCAAACATGCTTTATGTACGCTATCTCATAGCAACGTGAAAAATATTATAATTCTTTGTCGATAAATGAATTCGTGAGCGACGCACAGCACTTTTAGTACGAAATGTAAAACGAAAACCAAGTATGGAATACAATGAGAGCGAACAGCTCAGCTATAGAGGTTATCTCGCTTGAACGTCTCGCCGGTGTGGCGGCAACCGGCAAGGTGATCTGATACCGGAGGAAGGAAAGGAAGGAACATTTTTGGGAATCTTTAAGTAGGTTAAAGTCCACGAAAAAGAAAGTTTTGAAAGTCAGAGGAACTTAATCAGAAGATTCAGAAGTCTTGATGGATACATAATGAATATTTTTACCTGTGCTTACCCACCTAGGGTATCATTAAAATATTAAATTCAAGGATCCAGAAAATTAATTCACTTATATTATAATACTTACAGCTTATAAATTTATACTGAGTAAACACCTAAGAAATTTAATATTAGGTACTACGCAGAAAACTCAATTAGTAAATAATTATGTATAACACCTATTTATTAGTATTCATGGTCGTTAATTTGTTAACTTTAACTATAACTTATATTTATTTAACGTAAACATGACGTTGATTTAGACGCCACCTAGTAAATGATTGGTGTACTACTAAGTTATTACTCAAACCTTGGCGCTTCGTTGACATTTTCTTCCACATAAGTACATACTTCTCATGAATTTCGCTAGATGGCAAGAAAAATAAATAATTGTGTAGAAATAAGCAAATAACGTTTATTTTATTAATGTAGGTGTATGTAATTATTATTGTAATTATATTATTAATCATTTTTATACCTAAGTAATTTGTTTTTGTTTGCAGTACTAATAGCTTAAAATATGTGTCACATGGTGTCACCTAGTTAAACCTCAGTATACTAGGTGAAAAATGTTTAGGTAAGTAAATTATGACATTTATGACGTTTCCATACATTTGGGGGGTATAATACCCCACATCATATGCTGAAGGTTAACAAGAGCCGGAATGGTAGAAGGCCTAATTTAGTAATTAAGTACCTACGTACAGGTCGTACAGTGTACAGTTGCATACATTAGGTAATCTATCTACATTGATTTATACTACATATAATTATATTTATTTTCTTCCTTTATAATACCTATTGGTTAAGTAAAATGTCAATAGCGCCTAATTACAACTTACCTAGATGGCAAAAATAATTAAGCAGATTAATATTTATAAATATGAATGGAATGGCGAACAACGAACAATGCATTACTTCAGACTTTCCAAAGATGACTAAGTACTGATACAATTCCGTACCTGTGGCATATTTCACCATAATTACAAGTGTCATAATTGTAAAATATCACTGTTACCGACGTCACAGGCCTCCGTAGGCTACGGCTATCGCATACTATCGGACGTTACATGTGCTTGTTTGCCACCAACTAATAACGTTATTAAATCGTTAATTAATTACTTTTTATTTTCCGAAACCCGTGACAATTGTCGCAAGGTTTAGTACAATCCTCATTCAATCTTGACATGAGGTTCGGCATAATGTCGGAATTTCCCTACAATTGTCGTGTTTTTTGTGACAATTGTAATTTTGGTTTGCAAAAAAGTAGATTTTTACTGTTGATTTATTAAAGTTCCTGCACTACATTTTACGTCGGCGGCAAACAAACGCACGGCCCTTCCGATGGTAAACGGTAACTGTAGCCTATTGTGACTGTGGTTAAATTGGGGCGAGATTCAACTACGTCGACACTGTCGACAGGTAGGTAAGGTAAGGTGAAACAGTTTTTTTAATGGGGGTAAGACAAAAAGCTACCAGCAGACGCTGTGCCAGAAGGACGAGTTTTTGTCTTACCCCATTAAAAAAACCGTTTAATCTTACTCCACCTTACCTAACTTATATTTTAGCCGTTTTATATATTCCGTGGTTTTAGCGTGATTTAAGTATAGTTCGGGAAATATTATTTGACCGACTGTTATCTTACTTACGACCTTTTGTTTTGCGTTAACACTTACTAGGCAGTCAGCAGTCTAGAAATATTCTATTGTTAATGATGCAAAACAAAAGGTCGTAAGTAAGATACGAGTCGGTCAAATAATATTTCCCGAACCATACATCTACATTTTCTCTGTCTGTTTTTCGTAAATATTAGGTTCGACGACTTCGAAACCATCACGTCACGCACTAAGTTGGCAACCATCACTGGAGTTATGATTTATGAATGGCCGTCTCGACTTACGAGTGATATATTACAGATCTGAGGAATTAATTACCAGGAACGCATTAAAGCAGAGTTTGTGGCTCTGTTACCAGAGACAGGTAGGTATTATAAAACGTACAGGGTTAAGTAAGGATGGAATTTAAGACGTCATGCTCCTCGGCAGAACCACCAGCTATGCTATTCAACATTCGACGCTGCGTTCATCAACGAGCTCGACGACGAGACAGCCTTCACTTCGACGTCGAGCGCAGCGCTGCGAAAAACGGTATTCACTCATGTAGAACAGCTCGTCGTCGAACTGTTATGTAGGCGGTAACTCTCGACTCGATGCAGTGTAGTTCCAGCTCACGCCGCATTCGTCGCCGAGCGCTAGCTGTCGTTTAAAGTGCATTAGTGAATACCATTTTTAGGCTCGACGCTGCCTAAAAATGGTATTCACTAATGCACTTTAAACGACACTAGCGCGGATTAACACTGCTGAAGTTTAATAAACATGAATATGTCAAAAAATATCTACATTATATCAACAAAATTCTACGACCAGTTGGAAAAAAATCTATAATTATGCCTAGTTTTTTTATAAACCTTGTTGTAAAGTGGTTCTGCCGCAGAGCATCTTCCCAGTAAAACCACTATGATAGTTTTCTTATTACAAGTACTATTGACGCATTTATGATACCAAATAATTATACATCAATTCTACATTAGGTATCTCTCACTTTCCTATAAGTACATGAAGTTACGACATTTCTAAAAATTTACTATAAACAATTTTCTGAGCGCCTGCACACAAGATTGTAGCAAATTATGTTGTTGTGTCTGTGTGATATGCTGCTTGGACTAAGCTAGGTGTTTGTGTTGACAAAATCATTACACGTCAACAATAGGATCAGTGATTACAAAAGATAACTGGCCTGACCTTTTTGTGGTGTGATATTTTTTGTATACAGCGGTCTACGACACGTGCCAATTTGTAGTGGACCTATTAAATGACAAAAGTTTCGAGTGGCATCGGGCCTTCGTATTTGAAATGGACTGCACCACAGCATTTTATAATTACGTACAAAAAGCAGGCCATCGTGCTCGCTCCAATACCTAAATAAGTGCGAGAGCGATATACAATGCTTTACGTATCGAATAAAACCTAAACGGAACTGTTACTTGAAAACTCATGGTACGGCTACTGTAGAGGATTCAGCTGTTCAATGAAATATCGACTCATTGTATGGGACGCGCGGTCACGTGATGTATGGTTCGCGACTGAGATGGATGTGTCACTGTTTTTGCGGGTTCATTGAATTGGGCAGCTTTGAAAGGTTTGTTATCTGTTGATGAAATGGTTTTTATCGAAGGCTGAGCGAGCGTAGCGCCTGTTTATGTTGTAGCTTGGCTAAAAACCGGATGTCAGGATGTTTTTTTTTTCGTATTTCGTTATTTAAATTGTAACTGATGTCTGAGCAGGTCTGAGCACATCTACTCGTAAATTACAATGTAAATAGCACAGGGCCAAGCCACAGGGCCTAAATGAACAACTCTTTTATGGAGCAGCCTATCTCACTTATGTAGGGTGCGGCTCCACTGACGCGGAGAGGAGCGGAGATGTGCAAAATTGACCAATTACATTCTTCGAATCCAAAATTCGAAACACTGTGATGCGGTCTCATTGGCCAATTTTGCACATCTCCGCTCTTCTCCGACTCAGTGGAGCCGCACCCTTATAGGACTAAGGGTGGGTTGTACGGTACGGTACAGTACGGTTGCTCCAAAACTAACGATTTTGATCCTTTGTCAATGCGTAAACGTTTTGAAATGTATAAATGTGTTTAGACGTGACTGTACCAAGCGGTTTGTCACCGCCAAAGCTGCAGTAGGTACACGTTGATCCAATGTGGGCTAAACTAAGGGACAATAAAATAGGTAAAAAAAGTTTTAAGTTAAACGGTTTTTATTGCACCAAAAACTAGAAAATAAAAATTAGTTGTAACTAACCGTAGATGCTACTTTCTGTAGATTAGTCACGTGAAACTATTATCACTGTAGTCTTGCCAAGTCGGATGCTGAAAGCCTCGTTTAGCCTCTATGTCAGTGGATTAAGCGTTAATCGGAAACTTTTACCAAACTGAAATAAAAACGTGGGGCGGACGCAATTGTGATTAAGTCACTATAGTTATTTAGGAACACACATAGAAATAGTGTAATAAGTTTTGTTCTGGCCTTGATAAAAGTTATTTACCTCTGTAGAAGTGTTGAAACAGATGGATTACATATTTTGAACTTGTATGTTTCTTTATAATAACGCCCCACGTTTTTATTTTCGTTTGGTAAAAGTTTCCGATTAGGTAACGCTTAATCCACTGACATAGAGACTAAACGTGGCTTTCAGCATCCGACTGACTCGTGTGACAAATACTACGTCCTCATGTTTAGACCACATCTATACAAATTTTGCACAACAAATGATAATAAAATCGGAAGTTGTAGACTTTGGTTTTTCCGACCACAAAAGCACAATTATTCACTTAAAAGTACAGCAAAACACCAGTCATCGCTTATGTAGATACAAAAATAGACTATTTAATTTAAATAATATGAACAACTTTAAATTACACCTACAGCGAGTTGATTGGATCGAATTATTCAGATCTGAAAATGATGTCAATAGAAATTATGAGATATTTAATAACGTCTTAATTAAAATTCTTAACAAATGTATACCGGAACAAACAGTCAAGGAAAAAGCAACGTGTAGAAAATGTTGGCTTACGAAAGGAATTAAAATATCGTGTAAAGCAAAAAGATTATTAAAAATTATGGTAACCCAATCTGGTGACAAAATTCTTACCAACTTTTACAAAAAGTACGAAAAACTGTTAAAAAAGACTATAATAAAATCTAAAAAATTACAATACATTAGAAAAATTAATACATCTGAAAATATAAATAAAACAATGTGGAAAATATTAAACGATCGTACGAATAAAAATAAAAGGCCTACGCGGCAGAACATTGAATTAACACTCGATAATAAAAAAATATCGGAGCCTAAAGAAGTATCAAATATCTTTAACGCATTTTTTGCGTCGGTAGGAGCTGTTGAAACCGGCATCGCACCCCCACGCGGCCGGCCTGTGCTCAAACCCACCACAAATTCCATATTCTTGAGTCCAGTAGATATGCCAGAAGTAAAAAGGATAATTATGAATCTAAAAAACAAACGAAGTTTCGGAGTGGATGGAATGCCACCTATATTATTCAGATATTGTGCTGATGAACTTATTATGCCACTATACCTACTGATATATCAATCATTCACAGAGGGAGTATTTCCAGAAATGCTAAAAAAATCATTAATAAAACCAATTTATAAAAAAAAAGGCTCGAAATCCGAACCAAACAATTATCGCCTCGTGGCACTACTTCCAACGTCATCTAAAATCTTTGAAGCGGCTATGTGTACCCGTCTTTATTCATTTTGCGAGAAGTATAATATTTTTGATGAGGCACAAAACGGGTTTACAAAA
This sequence comes from Thaumatotibia leucotreta, assembly GCA_025490895.1. Taxonomy (NCBI): domain Eukaryota; kingdom Metazoa; phylum Arthropoda; class Insecta; order Lepidoptera; family Tortricidae; genus Thaumatotibia; species Thaumatotibia leucotreta. The sequence goes on along the minus strand of JALPQI010007565.1, from coordinate 47,694 downwards.
AAACATTCCACTACTTTGGCTGCATACAAGTTTATGAATCAAATATTAGATATCGTAAATAGTAAAAAGTACGCAATAGGTATTTTACTCGATATGTCTAAGGCATACGACATGGTCCAATATGACATATTATTAAATAAACTTTACCAAGTCGGAATAAGAGGAACAGCCCACAAATGGCTTACGTCATACCTTAAAAATAGGATTCAATACGTATCTATTGAATACCAGGACTCCACAACGGGAGAGATATCTCACGTAAAATCTGATCAACAGCTCGTTACACATTCAATTCCTCAGGGTAGCGTGACGGGCTGCTTACTGTTTTTGGTGTATATCAACGACATTCCGAAATCAATAACGCAATCTTGTATACTTTACGCTGATGATATATCTATCTTAACTTCCTGTAATGACAGTGCCACAATTAACCAAGATATAAACTCAATTTTAAATGCGATTGTTCAATGGATGAATGATCATAATTTGTCATTGAATATTTCAAAAACGAAAATTATCCAATTTAGGCCTTATCAAAAAGAACCTTTGACATTAAATATTGATATGAATGGGATTAAATTAGATTGCGTCGATTTTGTAACATTATTAGGTTTTGTAATTGATACGAATATTAATTGGAAAGGCCATATTGCGGGAATAAAAACAAAACTGTCACGTTTCGTGTATGCTTTAAGAGAGATAAAGAGATCCACGGACTATAAGTCTGCGCTCACTTTTTATTACGCCCATGCATATTCATGGCTCTCTTACGGCGTTATATTATGGGGAAACAGCACGGATATCGAAGACCTGTTCATACTCCAGAAGAGATGTTTACGAATTCTCGCTAATGTAAAGTTCCCAGCCAGTTGTTTGCCTCATTTTAAAAATTGTCAAATATTAACGCTTACATCTATCTACATTTATGAGGTATGTAAATTTGTTAGAGAAAACTCACAATTGTATATCCCTGTCTCAGATCAGTCTCGACGTTACGAGCTAAGAGATAAATTTAGAAATAATTTGGTTGGAGTGACAGGATCTAATATGAAATTACATAGCGAAAGTCCACACGCCATGACCATAAAAATATACAATAAATTAAAAGATGATTTAAAAGGCGAAAAAAATACTGTATTATTTTTAAGACAATTAAAGCATAAATTAATAGAAAAATGTTATTATAATTTAAAAGAATTTTTCAATGACATTAATATTTAATTTTTATTTGTAAATTTATAATTCTGTAATTATTGTACTTAGGATAAGGTAGTAGTTAAGACTAGTTTTAAGGTTATAATTATTTGCTGTGCCCTTACAGGGTATCATAACTGACATGTATTATATTTGATGTATTTATATGAAGTTATGATAGCATGAATAAATGAATATGAATATGAATATGACTTGGCAAGACTACAGTGATAATAGTTTCACGTGACTAATCTACAGAAAGTAGCATCTACGGTTAGTTACAACTAATTTTTATTTTCTAGTTTTTGGTGCAATAAAAACCGTTTAACTTAAAACTTTTTTTACCTATTTTATTTTAAAGTTTTTAGTGCAATTGTTTAGCTAATTTCCGATACTACTCGTATACCTACTTACGAGTATTCTAGATCAAAGATGTTGTTTGTAATATGCAATACAATTATGCACGCTAAGGTTTAACTCTCGTGCTTTGATCACGACACAAATGGAAACGTAATTGGACATTATTTTATGAGTAACGAGAGGTGAATTTTTAAAAATCCGACACTAAAAAAATGTCAGCTTGAATGCTCGAAGTGTCCCAAATGGACGTGTTATTAATACAATACCTTAGATAACAGAGATCTGACAATAAGGAATATATCCATCAATTTGGTTTATTGAGAAAATCAAGTAAAAAAATTGATATTGTACACATTATACAAGCCGAATTTCGAGACTATAAAATATAAACTCATACTTTCAGTCGACCAACCGGAGGACCGCAGGTCTGACGGAAAGTCTGACGCGAACCGAGGGCCCAAAGGGTCAATCCGTGCAGTCTATCAACCGGGGGGCCATAGGCTCGACGGCACTAAGGCACGTACTACGTGAACCGGAGGGACTCACACTCTCTGTCTATCAACTGGAGGACCGCAGGTCCGAGTGCACGTCCTATGCAAACCACCCGCGCTGTCGGTCTATCAACCGCAGGACCGCATGCCCGACGGCACGCCCTACGCGAACCCGAGGGGTATACTTATACTCTCAGTCTTATCAACCGGATGACTGCAGGTCCAACGGCACGTCCTACGCGAGTCACTCATGCTGTGAGTCTATCAACCGGAGGGCCGCAGGCCCGACGGCTCGCCCTACGTGACCCACTCACGCTGTCACTCTATCAGCTGGAGGGCCGCAGGCCCGACGGCTCGCCCTACGCAACCCACTCACGCTGTCGCTCTAACAGCTGGAGGGCCGCAGGCCCGACGGCTCACCCTACGCGACACACTCACGCTGTCACTGTATCAGCTGGAGGGCCCCAGGGCCGACGGCTCGCCCTACGAGGTCCACTCACGCTGTCACTCTGTCATCTGGAGGGCCGCAGGCCCGACGGCTCACCCTACGCGACTCACTCACGCTGTCACTCTATCAGCTGGAGGGCCGCAGGCCCGACGGCTCGCTCTACGCTAACCACTCACGCTGTCACTCTATCAGCCGGAGTGCCGCAGCGCAGGCCCGACGGCTCACCCTACGCGACCCACTCACGCTGTCACTCTATAAGCTGGAGGGCCGCAGGCCCGACGGCTCACTCCACGCTATCCACTCACGCTGTCACTCTAACAGCTGGAGGGCCGCAGGCCCGACGGCTCACCCTACGCAACCCACTCACGCTGTCACTCTATCAGCTCGAGGGCCACAGGCCCGACGGCTCGCTCTACGCTATCCACTCACGCTGTCACTCTATCAGCCGGAGGGCCGCAGGCCCGACGGCTCACCCTACGCGACCCACTCACGCTGTCACTCTATCAGCTGGAGGGCCGCAGGCCCGACGGCTCGCTCTACAATATCCACTCACGCTGTCACGCTATCAGCCGGAGGGCCGCAGGCCCTACGCGAACCACTCACGCTGTTGGTCTATCAGCCGGACCCAACAGCTTGCTCTACGTGAACCACTCACGCTGTTAGTCTATCAGCCGGACCCAACAGCTCGCTCTACGCGAACCACGCACACTGTCAGTCTATTCAATATACATGTTTTTACCCATCTTGTGGCAACCTTTGGGGGAGGCCTATATTCACCAGTGAACATCTTTCGGCTGATATGATGATGATGATGATAATGGAATCCGTATGTTTCTACCAAGTATCTAAAGCAGTACTTCAAAATCTACTTATCGCTAAACCTAGCGGTTGTGGCAGGCAGTAGCACTGGAGTATCAGATTTGAGGAGTTGGGCGTTAGTATTAAATTCGCAGGCTTCTACTTAATATCTAAAGAACTTCTTTAAAATCAAGATATCGATAAAAGATAAACCTTGCGGTTATTGTAGGCAGTACTGTAGCATCAGGAGTGAGGAGTTGGAAGTCAAGATCAGGCTGTTAGTATTTGATTATGCCAAACATGCTATACTTTCATTTTCACGTGTCTAACACTCTCGGTTAAGGTAAGCAGTACGTCTGCAGCATCAGGCTTTGAGGATACAAGGATACAAATATTATAATATTGCATTGTCATGGGGACTTGATAAGAGTTACAAATTTTATTGATTTCGGTGCAGTAGAAGTGGTCAAAAAATCAATCACAAGATTTGAAGCATCGACGACAGTTGATACGCGGTGAAGTTAATAAAAACCGTTTAATAAAAACAACTATGCTATGGAGCAAAATCGCAAGATTGCTTTGCTTCTCTTTCGCATAACGGCATCCCTAGATTGAGCTAATGTGTACTGCGCCTATATTGGTAAAACACCTACTTTGTTTATGTCCAAAGAGAATGTAATCACTACGTTTACGTTTTATGTCAAATAGAAGTCATTCCATAAATCATATTTATAAGCTTAGTAAGAAATAATGTAAAAAACACGAAATTTTACACTGAATAAAAGAAAACCAAAATGTAGTATCAACATTTCCATAATGCCTCGCATCAGGCCTGTCAGTTCCATAGTTGCGGAAGTAGTCATGTACGTAGGCTTCTTCGTTGTAGTGGGACATCTATGCCAGAACTTATGTGTAAAATTCTTCATTCAATCAGATCTACGAAATATGAAATCGGACATTAATTCACTAGAGGTAATATGATAATTTGCGAGTTAGTTACTGAGCAGGTCTTTCCCGGGCCTGACTGAGGGACTGGTATCAAGAAATACAAGAAATGCCTTTACACAAAGCTGTATGGAAGCCTTTTCAGGAATGTTATATCTGAGGTCAATGCGGGTAAGACCGTCTATCAGGAAAGTCCGGCTACCAACTGATTTCCGACCCTAATTGAACAGAATAAGACTTAAATGAGTATATGACGGACTTTTCTTCAAAATAAAATATGCCGGACTTAGCCTCACTACGACACCAACGTAAAAGGTGCAATCTGAGGTAGTTTTGTCATTGTAGATAGCACTTTGTACGTTGTTTGTAGGGTTGAATCTGCTATGACTTTTGTTACATACAAAGTTCCTGAATAAACAGTTTTCCATTATATTCTGAGGCAATTGTATCTAAAAATTATTCGAAAGCTGCAAAAGCTTACGTAATTTTTTGAGAATAGCAAGATAATCCATTCATAGGCCCGCATTCTTTGTTAAAAGTTAGTTTAAACTCTAATTTCAATGCCAAGGCTTAATGCCTATATTTCACCAATTTTACTTTTTTCTACAGGTAATTGTCAACAATTTAGGGCTGGCATACGAGGACCTGCACGACGATATTAAGTTGCTAGTTGACAAGGATATAAACAGGCCCAAGAGACCCTTCGTGTTACGCAAGCCAACATATCCTTATGGTAACCGCGAAACAAAAACAAAAGACGTGGAAACGGAATTTGAGAAATTAAAACGAGATTTCATGCAGGGCTATCATATCAGCAAAGAAAACCTACAGAATGACTTAAATAAAAAATCTGATGACTATAAAAGCAGCAGAGATAACCTACAGAATGACATAAATACAAACTCAGAAGATTTAGTTGTCAAATATATGAACACTGAAGATAGTTACGGTGACAACGATGGAAACGAGTCCTGCGTATGCGCCTTTGATTGCAGCTGCTGTAATTTTTTAAAGAAAGAGGAGCATCCTTCCAATCAATTGTCAAAACAAAATTCATCTGCCAGTTCTTTAGTTCAAGTACATTATTTACTTTGATTAAACCGTTTCAGTTTGATTGTATTGAACATAAATATTAACAGTAAAAATGTCTATAATTTGACCTGTTTTGTCTTATTATTTGTTGCTATCGCTTGAATTGATATTACTATAGTTATAATGTTCAAAGTGAGTTCTTTATATTTAAGTTCAATGATTTCAACATAGCCTACTTTTCCAATATTTCTTATTCTAACCTACTTCAATAACTTATACACATTTATTAAAATATCTGTAGTAACGCATTATACTTTATTGAAAATTTTCAAAATGTGCAAATCGCTTTTGTACCATTATTTTTGACAATCTGATAAAAGGGCTTATTTGTGATAGTTGCATTCGGAATTCTGGGTTTCTTTAAGTTGCTTAACTTTACATCCACATATGGCAACGCAGGGTGTATTCTAGGGTTCCAGCCAAATCTGGCGACTTCTGTTGCTTGCGTCAATGCCTCCAAAACTGCAATCTGCTCCTCTAATTTTGGCAATTCTCTAGTATGAATAGCTAGCTTATTGTCCATAATCTGGTAGTTATTTTTAATGGTTTTTAATTGTTTCTGAAAAAAGCAGATTTACGTATATATACTTGCGTAGATGATAGCTACTACTTAATGCTTTTAACCTTTTGAGCACCAACGACTGATACAGAGCAATCAGAGCAATAAGAGACTCATGGTCGGAATTCTGATGTGGCATTTTTGAGCTGTAATAGGGACTTCTCTTTATCGACTACCGATATTTATAATTATATCGGTACATAATTTGTTATAAATTTGAATGAGACTATTGTCTTACTTATCTGAAGTTATCTGACTAACCAAACTAACTGAAATATTTTATTTTATTTTGTTGACGATTTAAATGTGTTCGTTGCTGTTCGTACCTGAACAAAGAATCGTTTGACTTTGATGGCTATTACCTGGATATTGTCTGATATATCAGACTACGGCGGTTAAATGGTTAAACAAACTTATACTACTCACAGCTATATCCTCGACACTGCAGGTAATCTTCATCAGCTCTTGCTTCGCGAAGCAATTCCTACAATTGTACTGGAGCATAATTAACGCAAGGCACGCTATACTACTAAAGATAATGGTTTTGCTTCCGAAGGAAATTTGTGGATTTGGTACTGAAAGGAATTCTTCACGCCTTAGTGCTCTCGACCGTCGCCTGTTTCTCCTGCCGCGGTTCTCCATTTTGTAAACTGGGGCCTAGTACAGCATGTTAAAGTTACACATGTTTTTGGGTGTTATAAATTACCTACTTGTTAATTTATTTGTAAACAGCTTATTTGCTTGGCTGTCAGTTTGGCATGGTGATTTCCGTCACTTTTAGATGCATGCATGACGCATGTTAGAGACATTTTTTTTATCAGTAACAAAATATAAAAAGTTCGTCTATATACAATTCCTAATTATAGTTTGTCTAACAATCTCTGTCAGTAAAAGACGGTAATTCAAATTCTCTATGGGTAGTCAACGCTTTCCGTCTATGTTTTGTAAGTTTGCTACCTTTAGCCTCCTAAGTCCCAAGTGCCTTCTAAAAGAACAAAATGGCGTTCATCATTAAGTCCTGGGTAATAAAATTTTAAAGGTCGTTCGATCACAATGTAAACATTAATTCCATGACGTCAGGACTTAACAATGGTCGCCATTTTTTGTTCTTTAAAACGCCACCTCGGTCTTTCTGACTAAAAATATTTTAAAAGGCCCGGGTCTTAGGAGGTTATTATATTGACAAGTGGTTGGCCGTGGACACCCGTGGGTTGGCCAGAATACACAAGTCCGAGATCATTTCAATCGTCATGTATCATTTTTATTCAAATAGGTACAAGAGACATTTGGCTCGCAATCTGATTGGATTTTTTTAAATACTTTTTATAAACAAATATTCAAGAAAATTTCCATTTATCTCCGTGCAATCTCCGTGTCTCTAAAAGGCATTGTATAACAAATAATAACTGAATTTAAACGATAGTGAGTCGCAGTCCTTTATTTGATTGATTGATTTTCGAAGTTCGTGGTAGTGGTAGCTGGTAGTAGTTTTAATGAAATAATCGATATCTAAGCTAAGCTTTCCGAAACATTATTCCACATTAAGCTTCTTTTGACATGGTTCTCGAATTTCTCGATTCACTTAATTATTAACTAGGGCTAATATCTATACTATGTTTGATTAGGTATTTAAAAAAAAGGTAAACAATTTTGCAGTATCCTTTTATTAAAAAATGCATTAAAAAAACCAAACTAGGTACTTAACGAATCAAAACAATGTAAATCACTGTATTTCCTTGTTATATTTGCTAAAATTTATTTTCTACTCATAGTTTTCAATAAAAAGACACTGCAAGATTGTTTACCTTTTTTAAATACCTAACCAAACAGAGTATACTCACCAAATAAACTTATATTCGATTAAAAACCTGCAACTCATTCTATTGACTTTCATATAAAATTAATCTCCACTCACAATCGTGCATTCAGTGAACATTTCAGGATCTGTCCTATCTCCAGCACGATATCCGCTGGCTGGGAGAAAAGACGTTTCCGGCGGGCAGGGATGAATTACCTGATTCATGTCTTGGGAACAGGTAAATGCCAGTCGCTGTAGGTACAAATGATGTGTTTTAAAGGAAGCGGAAGCAGAAGCAGAAGTTTTGAATTTAGTTTAACGGATGTAGAAGCGGAACCGAAAACAGAACCAGAACAGAAACGGATATGTAAAACAAAACGGAAGTTCCAGAAATGTAACCCCTGAAATGTTCATATTGCAAAATTGCAAATGAAGGATAATCGTTATGAATGTACATATAGAGACTCAAAAATGTACCTATTGATTGATTGAGTAATTAAAATATTTTTGAAAATAGATAATAGCAAGGAATTGTTTTGGGGATTACATCCCCATACAAATACAAAGTAGTACCTACCTAAATCACCGAGTTCAGAGTCACCCGCCATTCATTAAATCTATATACAGGGCGTCCCAAAGTTATGGGCCATGAAGGGGAAGTACCTACCTTAAATATCGTAAATAGAGTATTTTGCTGAAAGAAGACTTTATTTTATTTAGAAAATTAAATAATACTGGATTAAAAAAAAATTTGCTTTTTCTAGGCATTTATTTTAAAATCAAATCAAATCAAATCAAAATATGTTTATTAGCCAAAAAATACATTGCATACTGATAAGTGTTACAGTGATCCCCACACTAGGCAAGGCCTGTATCGTGGGGGCCAGATCAAACAGAATTTCCAAAAATAATGCGAAGCGCAAGTGAACTAACAGGTTTTGAACATTTTAATATATCTAATATAATGTTAGGTTAAAAATTAAACTATTGGTATAGTAACTAACAGAATGAACATTTAAATGATTAGTTTGTGTACGTGATGTGTAAGTAGTGTATATATGTGTGTGTGTGTGTGTGGGTGAAGATAGTGTGCGAGCAATAATGTGTAAATGACTAAAGATGGCAAAAATCCAATAAAGAGTAGCCCTGCGAGGAATAAACAAATCTCTTGGGATCGGACGACAGCATAGGCAAAGCTGTCGTCCGCTACTGTTATATATATTTTAGTTTAAGCGCAGAATGTCTTCCGATTCACTGTAACTCCAAAGAACAATATTCGAAAATATACTACGCTTAGCCTGGGATGAGTTGCAGTCTTTTATGTCACAAATCTTGACCATTCTGTTATACACAAGCGGAAAAAGAAATGCACAAAATCTCTTTGTAAAAGCTGAATTCACACGAACCGTAGGGATCTTGTAGACTCTTCTTAGTAGTAATGAGCTATGATCAGGCGAATTCCAGACTCTACGGTGCACATAGGTGGTGAGACGCAACAAGTACAATCGCCGTACGCTCAAGACCTGTGCTTCTTTGAAAAGATCAGCGGTACAAAATCTTCGAGGCTTTCCCAGTAAAACCTTGAGAATAGCTCTTTGAGCCCTCTCCAGCACTATAAGGGTAGTTTTAGCACAGCCTCCCCATACAAGTATGCAATAATTTAAAATCGATTGAGCGAGTGACAAGTACACTGCTTTAAGTAACGCACCATTGGCCGCATCCCGTAATAGTTTAAAGGTGTACATTAATTTGCGAATCCTACCTGCAGTTGCCGAAATATGACATTTGAAGTTCAGATTCTCGTCTAATACAACGCCCAAATATTTAATAGAGCTGGCTCTTCCTATACGCCTACAAGAGCACACCGAGACTACAGAGTCAGACTGCGCAGGGCAGTGGTCACTATGAACCTTTAGTTGGGACAAATAGGAAGGGGGACTGGAGGCAGCCGTTTTGTGAAAGTTTATAAACTTTGTTTTCTCCGAATTGAGGGTGAGGAGGTTATCATTTAGCCATCGGGATAAAAGACGAAGTCCGTACGTGGCCGCGTCCTGCACTGCTTTCCAAGATTCACCATAGAACACTAAGGCTGTATCATCGGCGTAGCACAGGATTTCACTGTTAGTAAGGTTCAGAGACGTTATGTCATTAATGTATGCCAGAAATAGCGTAGGTCCAAGTACACTACCCTGAGGGACGCCAAATGATACAGTATTTGAGGCACTAGTTACATTACATAGGCACACACGCTGACTTCTGCCTGTCAAGTAACTAGAAAACCAGTTCAGAGGAGTTCCACGTATTCCAAACAATTCTAGTTTCTTGAGCAGGATGGGCACTGACACTGTATCAAAGGCCTTCGCCAAGTCCAGGAAGACGCCGATGCAGTTTCTACTCTCGTCAAGGTGTGAGACAACTATATCGGTCAGAAGCTTAACGGCATCCTCCGTAGACTTTCCATGGCGAAAACCGAATTGACGCTCTGACAAAAGGCCATTTTGCTCCAAAAAATTGACGAGGCGCTTATTAACTACACGTTCCAGTAACTTGGAAAAAGCTCCAAGAAGAGAGATAGGACGGTAGTTACTAGGCAACACGGGAGATCCGCCTTTATGAATGGGGACAATTGTGGCAGTTTTCCATTCCCGAGGAAAAGTACCCGATGCAATGCTTAAATTGAAGATGGCCGCAAGTGGAGGAGATATGACATCGCCAATAGCTCTTAAAAGTCGATTAGTAACTCCGTCAGAACCTGGAGCACTGCTTAGGCCAAGTCTATTAGATTAAGCACTTCACTAGGATCCGTTGGTGCTATGAAAAACGATCCTGAGAAATTATTGCAACTTGCAGTGTGCACGTTAGAGGCTAACATTTCTTGGTTAGTATTAATTTCGAGTAATATCGATTCAGCAAGTCTAGAGCCCACCGTAGAGAAGAAGTTATTACAATGTTCAATTGACTCCCCAGCAGTAGGTTTGATATTTAGAAGATCCTCTGCCGATTTAACAGATTTGGTCCTATGAGTAATACGATTAATTGAGTTCCACAATTTTTTTGGTGCGTCTATATTTTCAGCCAGTTCTTTGCGATCGTGTGCGGACTTAAGGTTTCTAAGGAGAGTAATATAAAAATTCCTGTAACGGGTGAAAACTAACTTTTTATAGCGATTATCAGGATCTTTTCGTGCTTCTAGGTGCAGTTTATCTTTATGTTTAGAGCACCTAAGTAGTCCAGGCGTCATCCAAGGCCGTATCACGTGTTTAGAGCGGCTTACTTTTACGAGTTTTGAATTATTGGACAAAGCAGAGGATACTTCCGTGGTAAACATATCCACAGCCTCGTCGAGCCTATCACTACGCAGAACATGTGACCAGATGACCTTGCCCAACTCTGACCTCACTGAAACGTAGTCAATAATAGTTTTAATTCGATTTTGGGCGGGAGGCTTATTAAGCTTAAGAGATATTCCTATCATAGTAAGAGCGTGATCCGTTAAGTCAGCAGAACAGACTACAGATTCTGCCATACTGTGTCCCGATGCAAAAATATGATCGAGGCATGACTTATGATGTGTCACAGAGTCAATACAGGAATTGAGACCGTGCTCAGCCAAAAGACATAGATATTCCGATGTCAGTGTATTAAGCCCTCCTGTGTTTAAAATATCTATGTTCAAATCCCCGGCAAGAACCAAGCAACGGTCCGAAGAAATAGCTTTGAGGACAGGATCAAGGGATGAAATAAAGGGTTCAAGATCCTTGAAGCTGGGAGATCTGCAAATCCCTATAACATTAAAAGCGTTCGGAACTTCCACAAGCAAACAGTTAGCATCTCTTAGCTGTGGTTCTGAAGAAACAGGAGACCATTTGTTATGAATATACATAACTACACCTCTAGACTTATTTATAAACTTCGTAGTATTAAAGGAGAAATAGCCTTGAATCTGGTAAATTGTGGAGCTGTCATTAAGCCAGCACTCGCACATAATAATCACATCAAATTGAATATTTAGCCGTTTCAGCATTACAAGAAAACTGTCGAAATTCTTTTGGATACTTCGTATGTTAACATTCATTATTTTAAGATTATATTTAGAAATTACCTCACAACAGTCTTCAGGGTAAGATATAGTATGGCACTTGATTTGGTATGAATTATCGACGTCACGCAGTAAATTTAGGGCAGCCATGGGCACATCGTTGGTAGAAAGGAAGAAACGTTACAGTATATATCAAATGCAGCCACACTAGAAAAACAAACGAAATAATTTAGCGCGATATAAAAAGTTTTAGTGTTTACACATAAAGCTCGGTGAATGTATAGTGTTTTGTAGAGTGAGTATGTGAAAATATAGATCCGATGAAACAAGGTAGAGTTTAATTTGATACCCAAATAATTGCAAAGACTGTGTACTAGTAGTGATACATTAAGGGCACTTATTGCTAGATAATTATTGTTGTGTAACACCAATAATGTCCAAGGATGAATCCAGGCTGCGAGATTCAGGGGCCACCATTGCACTACCGGAAAGTTTGTCGAGGTCCTCTTGGCTGAGGATACGAATAGCAGGGCTGCCCTGAGAGGCTTCTCGTTTTCTGACGTATATAGCACCATCACGGATCCAACAGTATTAAACACGGATAAACAAATTTTTTTTTCGTAATTTTATGATGTCATTCGAAAGAATGGCTAAAAATAACAATTTTTCTTAAGAAACATAGCATCAGTATCTAAAACTAAGATAATAACCAAAAAAGTTTGGTTCTAAATTCGAAAAAAAATGTAGTTGGTTCGATTTCCGTGTGAAGCAAGTACATTTTTGAAAAACTTTGAATGCAGAATTACTGAATTTTAAAAATAACTTAAAGTCTTCTTTCAGCGAAGTACACTATCTACGATATTTAAGGTACTTCCCCTTCATGTCCCATAACTTTGGGACGCCCTGTATACCAATTAAAGGTACCTACATATCAGGCTTTGGACGGGGGTACTCCTTGATGAGTATCCTTCTTAATGGGTCGAAACGAAACGTGTTGAGATCTTCATCGACTTTAAATTGCGTAAGTTTCGCTAAATATTGTACCCTTATGTACCTATAAGCAATAGTTATACGCATACATTGTTGAAATAGTCGAATTTATGGTTCAAAGTATTTGACGTCACATCCCTAGCGAGGCTTATTATCAACCAAGCGAGAAATGCGAGCCGAACGTCTCGTAGATGTCTATATCACCATCATTCAACGCCAACGAGCCATTCTCGACCTTATTGCTATATACTGTAATGTATATGAGGGTTGTAATAAACGTTATAGGTGGTTAGCTGCGTTTAACGTGTGCACGGAGTTTCAGTTGAGATTTTGGCTGTGATGATATACAGTTGCAGTCACCATCATACAGTCATATCATAGCGTCCAGAGCGCTCAAAAATATCTGAACACGCCTCTATCATTATGGCAATAAAGGCGTGTTAAGATGTTCTTGAACGCTTCGGACTCGACTGTATATACACCGTGTATTTATTGATTTCCGTTAAATAGGACAGGTTATTTGGGACATTAATAGAAGTTGCCTAGTATATCGGCTTTTGTTTAATTCGTAAAAAAATGTTTTTCGTTTTCATACATCATCATTGAAATAGCAAGTGTCAGATAACCGTAAGAATAAGATCTCAGGTGACTGACGGCACATGTCATGTTCAGGCATTAAACTTATTTTTTTAATAACTCAATAACAGTAAGAGTTAAGGTACTAGTTTCTTAGACAAATTGATTATTTTTGACCTAAATAAGCTTCCCTTTACTTTAACGGAAATCAATAAAAACACGGTGTACATATCTGGTGGCCAAAAATATTGTGAATTTCCGTTGCTTGCGAGGTTTTGAGACTCAGAATAAGTCCCCTAAGAGGTTGTTGGAAGTTGGAAGTTTGAGAAGAGTCGAATTTATTTTGGAAAAACGTACCTAGTAGGTGCTACTTGGGTCGTCCGACGGGCCGTCGTCCTGTCGGCCGCCCCAAGTATCGTTGGAAAGATCTGGTCGAGGCGGACCTGCGCGAGCTGGGTGCTGGTGACGACTGGCATGAAACTGCTCACGACCGAGTGAAATGGCGTGCTCTTGTGTCGGAGGCCAAGACTCATTTTGGGTCGCTGCGCCCATCTAGAGATGAGATGAGAGATGAGTAGGCTAGGTTTAGTACCTCGGGTCATTCTCCGAGCAGCGTTTCAACCGCTACGATTCGTCATTGTCGCCCCACTATTATTAGCAAAACGGAATATTATATTAATAGATATTGGTACTGAATTATGTTTACATTAAAAACATTCTTAGGGTCACCTGCTGTAACAATACTTGTTGAGACGACAATGATGAAACAAAAACGCCGTATAATGACATACTTAGTCATATTCGAGTACGTAATAATGACGTAATAGTACATTACTGCAAAAGCCAGGATGTAAGGTCTTGCAGGCCGAATAGATATAATTATATTCACGTATTAAAGTCTGTCATATTTTGACGTTTAAAAACAAAAGAAAGGTTCTTTGTAGGCTAAGGCCTGACATTTTGTGTAAATCATTGTTCGCTCTTAGAACCCGAAACTACGTACTTCCTTGATTGATTTGATGTACGTCATGTAAACATTTCATTGCAAGTTTGAGAAAATATTAGTAAGGGTCACGGTCCATACAAAGTTGAGAAAAATTGTGCGCTGCGAGTTACAGTTTTGTAATTTTAACCAGAGCTAGAGGGTCTCAAAATAGTAGATATTAGATGTGGAGGGAAAACCAATTCCCCCCCTGAGCGCGGGGGAAGGGGGGTGAATGTGCGTGCGGAAGGGTTGCGTTTAATATTTTTTTACTAATTAATAAGGTCTACTATGCGTTGTTTGGTATCATTTTCGTGTAACACGGACCTGGAAAATCCATTTTTTATCATAAACATGATCAATTTCATATAAAAATGTACATTTTTTGGAGTAAAAGTAAAAAAGTTTCCGTTTTTATTTTAATTTAAGCGTCATATAAATATTAAAAAACAAACTTATCCAATTTTAAAAAATAGTGTTAGATAGCAAATATAATGCAGATTTTAAAAATATACACATTTTGTAGCCTTTCAAACAAAAATTCACTGAAAAAAAAATTGTTGACGCGAACCTCCAACAAAAACCTCTGCGTAACCTCAAAAAAGAGACTTTTGTGCCGGAAACTGCTCATAGATTATGCATATTTTTGTACTTACATAATATTATTGTTCATATTACAATTGTAAATATTTATTGATATGAAAGTAAATTGAATATTTTCTGATCTTCTTTTTTTAAATAACCTAAGATTAAAAAAAAATTATTTGTTCAGGTTCTATTTTTAGATTTTATCGATTATTGTTTACCGCGTGTATATTATATTATATATCTGGTCTATCTGGTCACATGTATGATATATAGTATCTGATTATATGAATCGGAATGGGTAATCATTTTTACAAGTGTTATTAGGTAATGATCTCATTACCAAAAACGATAAAGGTAATTTTCACTAACCGGGACTAAACAACTAACCCAGTTCACCCACGTTAAAAGTTTATATCATATGGGATTTGACAATCAATTGTTAAACGTTTACTTCATAAATCATCATTATTACCATATCAGCCGAAAGACGTCCACTGCTGAACATAGGCCTCCCCCAAAGATGGCCACAATGACCGGTCCTGCGCCACTCGCATCCAGCGGACTCCTGAGACCTTCACTGTCCACCTTGTGGGGGGCCTACCCACGCTGTGCCTTCCACCTGCGAGGCCGCCGCATTGGCCATCGGTTCTACGTGCAATGTGCCCCGCCCACTGCCACTTTAGTGATTCGGAGAGCTATGGAGCTATACTTTGGTTCTGCTGCGGATCGTCTTATTTCTAATACGACCTCGCAGAGAGACTCCCACCATAGCCCTCTCCATTGCCCTGAGGTTGACTTTAAGCTTTCTTATGAGGCCCATTCTAAGTGACAACGTTTCAGTACCATATGTCATCACTCTTTTAAATCTTTGATCAGTGTATGTTGCCACACTGATCAAATACTTTTGTCTTCAAGAACTGCAGAATATTGGACGAAAAGATGTGTCGTAGCTTCCCAAACGCTGCCCAACCTAGTCGGATTCGATGATTGACATCTTACTCAAAGTTGGACCTACCTAACTGGGTAGTTTGTCCTAGGTATATTATAGTCGTCTACACCTTCGAGTTTAGTCTCCGATTTTAAGGCGAGTTTTCATCTTATCCATGTTCATCCTAAGACGAACTCGCTCGAAGGTGCTACTGAGGTCAGCGAGCATCGTATTGAAATCTTCCAAGGTCTCAGCCAAGACCACCGTATCATCAGCGAATCGAAGGTGAGTGAGGTAGGTACTCGCTGTTTATGTTGATACTCACCTTCTCCAGTCCACTCTTAAAGACATCTTCCAGTGCAGCGGTAAACAGATGAGGGGAGATGACACCTCCTTGCCTGACTCCCCGCTGCAGTATAATATGGATCAAGCTCTGGTCTTGGAGTCGGATTGACATAGTGGCGCTTTCGTACAAACACCTCAACATTTCGACATAGCGGTAGTCTACTTGGTACCGTTAAAGAGACTGTAGTACTGCCCAGAGTTTCGATCAAATCGAAGGCCTTGACGTACTAATGCGATTCAGTTTAGGTTCTGCGAAAGGGGCAGTGATACACGACTCGTATAGCTTTGTCCCTTTCTCTCGACCTAAAGTAAACCGCATTAGTACGTCATGCAAACCCCCCTTATCGTAGTCCACAAACGCTAAACGCTAAACAGAGGGGCAGGTTATACCTATTCCTCGGTCTTCTGTATAGCATTTACGAAACGCCAATTCGGAAACCGGCTTGTTCGTCAGGCTGGAAGTCATCAAGCCTGCGTGCAAGACGATTCGTAATGACTCTTGAAAACATCTTATAAATATGGCTCGGAAGTGAGATAGATCGGTAGTTCTTCAATAAGGCGTTGTCATCTTTTTTCAAGAACAGTACCACCACTCTTTTGTTCCATGCGTAAGGCGTTCTCCCTTCCGGAGTTGAACAACTTCTGAAGGGCCGTAAGGATTGGTTTACCACCTGGCTTCAGATGCTCAGCTATAATTCCGTCTTCCCCAGACGCCCTGTTATTTGTGAGCTATTCAAGAGCCATTCTAATATCACATAGGCTGATGTCCGGGATACTCGTATCCTCTGTATAGTGCCGGGTCAGTCACTTACTTCATAAGAAATTTAACAATTATCAAATTCCGTGTGAAATAAACGTTTAACCCGGGTTGCTTGGTTAACCCCCAGGTTGATGTAATTTGACCTAACAGACATTATGGAGTATTTTGTTTACGCAAATTCGCTAAATTCCCGCAGAAGAAACGTACTGTCAACAATAAGTCAAAGCAACGTCCCTTTTTTATTCGAGGTACGCGACAGGTGCAATTTTTTTACAACTTATTTTTGCATGGAAAGTTCCAAAAGTATATATTTTTAAAAACTTCAATAAATATGCTATCTTGTAGTATTTTTTTTATTTTCATAAATTTATTTGGTAATACTTATATAACGCAACAATCAAAATAAAAACGGTGATTATTTTACCTTTATACCAATAATTATTTTTTTATGTATGAAAATCCTCATGTTTATTATCAAAAATGAATTCCTCGTGTCTGTTTTATATGAAAATGATACCAAACAATCAATAGTAGGCCTAAATATTAGACGAAAAAAATTTAAACATAACCCTTCCGTTTGCACATTCACCCCCCTCCCCCCTCGTTCAGGGGGGGAATTGGTTTTCCCTCCACATCTAAAAAAAAATATTTTTACACCCTCTAGCTCTGGTAAAAATTACAAAACTGTAACTCACAGCGCACAATTTTTTCCATTTGGACCTCTACTATATATGTAATGTACCTATGTATAAGAAGCATACGACAGACTGACCTTAGCTTAGTCATATCTGAGTGTGTAAATATATGCAATGTGTCTATGTACATATTGACCTGTTTAATTTAATTAATATGCCAGAGATGTGTACCACCGATGACCTTTAACGAAGCTTTGTCTCGCACCTTTCCGAAACCACTAAGGGCCTAGGCCGGACTCATTCCCCTAATGTGTGGTACAAATTAAGTAGGTACAACCTGTCGTATTTTATTTCAAAGTCTGGATAACTTATTATTTTCTCATCATCATCAGCCTGTATGTATTTGTCCACAGCTGGACAACGGCCTCTCCTTAACTTATGCGTATCTATGGACGCATCAGGAAGTAAATGCTCATTATAACCATGCTGGGCAAGCGGGTTGGCAATCGCAGTAGTGTGTCCACTATGATTCGTGATGCTGCTGCCCATCATTCATCTTCGATAAATAAATGGTCAGTGACACTTTAATCCCTTAGCCGATTCTTACGCAACCCACGGGAAGAGTTGGGGTGGTGAGAAATGTGTTCTTACTGCCGTGACCAAACGGCATAATTTTTCATCATCATCGTCAGCCTATCGCAGTCCACTGCTGGACATAGGCCTCCCCAATCACACCACCGTTCTCGATCTTCGGCTGCTCGCATCCAGCTCCTGCGCAAATCGGCGCTCCACCTTGCCTGAGGGCGTCCTACACTACGCTTGCCGAGACGCGGTCTCCACTCAAGAACTCGTTTACCCCAACGGTTGTCGGTTCTACGGCTAATTATGGCCAGCCCACTGCCACTTCAGCTTGCTAATACGGTGGGCTATGTCGATCACTTTGGTTCTCTGCCGGATAACCTCATTTCATAATAATAATCGGATAATAATAATAATAGGATAATTTTTCATAATTGACGCTAATACAAATAATAACCGAATCCTAGACTTAAGTAGCAGTGGGCGCGGCACATTACACGTAGAATCGTTACATGGTCTTTGGGGCGGAAAAGCCACGAATTGCGGCCACGTAGCTACCGGAAAACGCAGCGTGGGTAGGCCCCCCATAAGGTAGACTGATGATCTGGTGAAGATCACAGGAGTTCGCTGGATGAGGGTGGCGCAGGATCGGTCATTGTAGCAATATTTGGGGGAGGCCTACGTTCAGCAGTCGTCTTTCGGCTGAAGGTGCATTCAGACCAAACGAGCATTCGCTATTCTATCCCCCGCTCTACCAAATCAACAAATCACGTTTTGTGTAACGATCGAATTTCATAGAGTGGGGGGATAGAATAGCGAATGCTCGTTTGGTCTGAATGTACCTTGATATGACGACGATGAGTTAACACTAAATAAAAAACATTTTTGATACAAGCTTTATCGCCGATGGCAAACTTCCGACTCCATCACCAGATCAGCTCCATGACATCAATATAATATTTTGCATTTTCATACGACTTACATTGGGAACTGGAACAAAACTCTCGAGATTCGAATGAAACAGACATCAGGCTAGGTGAAACTAAATAAAAGCTTGTAATAATCACCAAACAAAAAACCCCATCATCAGACCCCGATTTGATGCAAACGGGACCAACTTGAAGTTAGTTGAACTGTTCGATTAAAAAAAACATGAACATCGGTTCACGCTACTCGGAGATATCGAATAACATACATACTAAAAATCGAATGGGGAGCCTTCTCCTTTTTTGAAGACGGCTAAAAAGGTCTTTAAGATCAAGTCCGATCGGCGTTGGGTACCCAGCTACACACTGCATACACGATGCCAAGAACAGGTACAGATGGTGAGACTCTGTAAGACAGAAGCTCATATCACGGGGGCTTCACAACCCTCAGCAATGAGGAATTGAGGATTACGACACAAGGAAGAGGAAAAAGGTCTTTAAGCTTAAATAAGCTATAATTGAAAATTAGAAAATTGTTGATTTTAACATGTAAATACGAAAAGTTAATAACAGCCTATCAAACATTTTGGATCGATTGGTTATAGAGATACGGGAGAGGTCTTAAAGCCAACATTCAGATGTCTGAAAATATGAATTTAGTTACCTAATTAACACCCAACCTTATTTAGTGACCTAAATATACAGCAAATTAAATTCTACGTGTGTGTAAGGTTTAGGCCTATCTAGCAATCTGAGGATCACTACGTATATTGCCTACGCTTATCCAACCGGACTACCAAACCGGTATAAGAGTAGTCTTGATGCACGCAGAATTTTCAAGCAACTTGAGCTCACAAATAGACTGGTTCTCTCCACTTAAATGTTCACTTCAGTCCGAAAAGCCATGAGAGCAGGCCGGGAACGGTCATGAATGACCCGACAAGCGGATTAAAATGGGACAAATGACGACGTCGGTCGTTTTTAAAGAAAACACACATGTAGGCTTAGCGCGGTCATCAGGGATTATGTGAAGATGAGGCTTAAACCCTTTGACAGTGGAACGTGAAAAAATAACTCGCAATTTTACGTTTAATTTATGCCGACGTTTACCCAGGTGTTCATTGCGGCTATGGAATGTCTTTTGAAGATAAAAGATTAGTATGAACATGTCGCGTTGCGTTACTCTTTGAAATATTTAAGTACTTAAAATTCTTATGTAGGGTAGTCCAACAGTGAACCACCTTTTATTAAGAGCCCTATTAACATTCTAGAAAATTATGGCAATTATTTTAGGTGTTCTTATATTACTTACGTAATTTTAAGTGTTCACATGTTTACTTATAGAGCTAAGCCAGATATACGGAGGCTTAACTTTGATACATTCATGCAAAACAGCAAAACATTGAACTGACAGCTGTCAGGATTGACTTCATAGCAGCCGAGCACTGTAAGTTTTTTAATCTTGGGATTGGATTTGATGTAAATGGGTAATTATCTTGTTGAGCCGATAATTTCCTTGCACCACGTATCAGCATTGCGATACAACGTGGAAATGCCGCCAGCATCTTCGGTACCTACACTCCGTTTGATCTTAGAAAAGCGTAACACACGAAGGTAATACTGCTGTCCTGCTTTATCTTGTGTCAATTGTGTCACCAGTGATTGTTAGCCCGTCTCTTTCTAGTACCCGAAGGGTATTCTAAATTTAAACGGAGTTAGGGTAGGTTAGTTATAGGTTAGTTAGATAAAATGTATGTGTACAAATTGTACATATTTGTAACCAAAGATTCATTATCTTGTCTAAAGTAGTAAAACTAAAAACCATTTTAAGCGACCAGCGACTGTGACTTAAACCATTCAAAAACAGTTTGTTGCAATTCCAATTTGAATAAAGAGTCATTTGACTTTGACTGCAAGCGTGACGATATTAAGTACAAAAATAACTAGTGGCAGCGAAAAGGAAAATTCTGTTTGTGGTCATCGGCTTTACTAATTTTCGTTTTTACGATTGCACTTATATGTGACGATTATCTATATGGTGTGATTAGACAGATTAGATATCAGTTTATTTCAGTCAGTGTTTACCGTAGCACCGCGGCGCGCGCGTCGTCCATCGCGCCGGCATGCGCCAGAGCATAAATACCGCACAATGAGGGGTCTAGCCAAATTATTCTACTTAGCGTCGTTCCTGTTTGTGACAGTGTTCCTTTATCTAACTCTAAAAGAAGTGAAAAACACGCAACAGCAATTGCAAACAAATAAAATCTTCACACTAGAACAACATTTACAAAAAATCGTGGAGCAGTTGGAAAAAGACGTAAAAACTAAAAATGAAAATGAAGTTATTGCCAAAAGTGAAGTTAGTAATAATAGTAGCAATTTAAAATATATTTTGCAGTGGACTGATCCAAAGCGTGTGCCTTTCGTGTATATGGGTGTGGGTCAACAAGGATTTATAGACCGAAAGTGCAAATATACTAACTGTTTTGTCACTAGTGATAAAAACTATCTTGGGGACATCACCAAGTTTGATGTCATTGCGTTTGCAGGACCCGAAGTTTCCTACATGCGAAATGAAAAACTTACGCCTCAAAAACGATCGCCGCACCAAAAGTATGCTTTTTGTAATATAGAGTCAGCTGGGAACTACCCTATCTGCTCGAACAGATTAGATAACTTTTTCAATTGGACGTGGACATATAGATTAGATTCTGAAACAAAATGGGGCTACATAATTGTTAGAGATGCAGAGAAAAAAATAATAGGCCCAAAAATCGACATGCATTGGATGAAATTAGAAGACATGGACCCTGTTAGTGAAGAGTTAGCTAAAGAGTTGAGAAATAAAACCAAAGCGGCGGCATGGTTTGTTTCTAACTGTATGACGAAAAATCGACGAGAATCCTTCGTTAAGTCACTGCAAAAAGAATTAGAAGCTTACGGCTTAAACGTAGATATATATGGTAAATGTGGGCCGCTTGAATGTAAAGACGAAGAACCGTGTTTTCAAATGGTAAAGAGGGACTACTATTTCTATCTGTCGTTTGAAAACTCGTTCAGTACGGACTACGTGACTGAGAAACTGGTAAACGCCCTGAAGTACAATGCTATACCAATTGTTTACGGCGGCGCTAACTATTCAAGGTAATTAACATGTATTATCCGATATTGTTATCGTTAAAGTTATACTTTATACAGAGTGACATCGGGTTCGCGATCCAAACTGTCAGAAACTTGTTAAGATGGTCTTTCTAAACAATGTTTCCCATGGCACTATATGAACAAATGTAGGTACTTTTTTACGACTAGTAAAGTTCTAGGTCATTAATATGTATCAATTTCTCCATACTAATCCTTTCCAAATCTGTTTTTATTTTTATGAAACGAGCCCGGAAATTATGAACACTTCCGCACCGCGGTCGGTATATGAAATCAGTTTTTTCGGGATATTCTTTTTTGTTCCACGGGAAACCTTGTTCATAGACCATCTTAATGCGTTTTTCACAGTTTGGATCACGACCCCGATATCACCCTGTATATTTGCTTTCCTATGCTGGTTTGAACCATTTTCCTGATTTGCATGTCTTATAAGGAATTGTACTACATTCTTAACATATAGGGAAAATAACCTTGTGATTTACGTCTTGTTTCTTTAGAGAGGTAGAAAAGAGCTTGTATTTATGCATTGAAGCCTTGAACCTTGATCCAATTTCATCCAAGAAAGAGTCCATACTCGTATAAGGTGATGTGGCTATTCAAATTAATAAAATAGGTGAAGGTGACATGGGGAGCATATATTTTAGCTATAAATTTACTTTTAGAATATTTATTAACTTATGAATGAATGAAATGTCATCGTTTTTCATTAAATAATTAATAAATATTATTTCCATTTTGAAAATTATGTGATTAATATCACGTTAAAGCTTTATTATCCATCCATTATCACTAAAAATATTGGTTGGCATATGTCTTTGTTACATAGTCGAATCAAACTGGGTGTGAGGATAAAATATCCTGTTCATGACTAGCAATATGGTGGAGCCGTCATGAACATAATAAAAAATAGGTTACAATCCTTTGTACAAGTGATAGACTCACATACCTAAGAAGGCAAAACCTAAACCAAATACGAGATATTGAATAAGAATACATATCTCATAGTTTCTTCAAAGTCCTTCGTTACATTCGCGATTCATACAGCGTTAAATTGGATTTGAGATTAAGTACGTAGTAAATTTTGATAAGTCTGCCTTAAGTCTCAATCAAAGGCTACATAAAATTGATTTTTAAAGTTATTCGTTTAGTATTACATCACGTGTGTCTTAAATAATAAGTAAAGTATCTACACTATTTTTAACTTGTATCCCTAACACAAATTAGACAATGTTCACTACATGGTTTAGTCACTACGAGCGACAAGTTTCGGAGAGCCTAGGGGCCCGTTTCTCAAAAGTTTGTAACTTGTATTACAAGTGGCACTCTCTTAACGCCATTAATTAGATAAGGACTTCCGCTCGTATTACAAGTTACAAGCTTTTGAGAAATAGGCCCCAGGTCCCCATTATCAAGCACTGAGCCGCACGTGAGTACGCGCCTCGCTCGCGGGTCGTTTGTCGTGAACGCGGGCTGACTGCTTGATAATGATAATGGAGACCTAGGGTCTCCGAAAGAGGTCGCGCGTAGTGACCAAATACACGTGAGGTTAAAGATTTAATTATATTTATACGTCTCACGAAAGTTTAAATTCGTTATAGGCATTTGTTATTTTTAATCGACTTCAAAAAAGTAGCCAAAGAACAACAAAATCTGAATAATATTACGTATACACTTCATAATATTTTAAAGGGTATTATTTACTAACACTAAAATAATAACTAACCCTAAAATATGTGTGTGATGTAGCCTGTGGACGTATTTGGCTTGGCACTGACTTCAAAGGGGTCAGTAGGTTACCTACAATGGGTACCTAGCAATAATATGTTATTTGAATGAATAGGGTAAAAGGTATAAAGGTATGGGTAGGAAATCCTAAGTGGTAGGAACTAACATTATTTTTTACTTTTTAGTTCCAGCCTTTTTTATTTTTATTTTTTTGTATTTAAACATCAGGAAGTAGGAGTGCCTACTAGAAGTAGGAACTCACACTAGTCACAGTAGACTGTGGCCCCGGGTTGGGCTGCCTTACACTAAGACAGTGACAGGACAGGATGGCCCAGTCTATTGTGAGTCATCCTGTAATCGCTTCCGGCATTTCGGTACTATTCATAATAAGTAGTGTACTGATACGATACAGCGAACTCTAGGTACTCAAGATGACAACTAAACCCGATTTTTTACAGTATAATTTATGCGTCACTTGAAAATAACCTGAGTAACCTAGGGCTCCAATTGGGACCAATTTATTCATTATAATATATATTAGTCGTTGGATTCCAAGGAGACAAATTTTAAGTACCTACATAAAGAGGACAATTCATTGATAGTATTTTATATGGGTGTGTAATGTTTCTCATGCAAAGAAATTGTAAATTTTTATTTTGCATGATATTTACATGATTTAATTCAATTTGTATAATTATGTTAACGTTTCATAAAAATATAGTGCATAACAACATTTTTAATAATTTTATAAATTATAGTATTTCATCACAGGCCTTTGCGTCTATTGCAGACGATTTAGACATTGCTGTTTCGACAACGGGTTTGGTGACTGTGGAGGCCAATTCGCGAACGGCACGACCTGCCACATTTTTGGCAGAGAAAACTCATACCACCTGAGGTTACAGTCTCTGTTTGCTTTCTGCGATACCTCTTGCTCTCTAACACATTAAACCAGGCTTCGTCGCATAGCCTTCTCCCCTCCACAACACGCTTGTATTTGAGCATAATATTATTTATGTAAATATCAAATTACATTAAAACCCCGATAGGGTAGTTTAGCCGGTTCGCCGGCCACCTCTGGTTGTCGGCCACTACGTAGTAAAACGAAAACAACAAGAACTCTTTACCCTATCTATGCAAAACAACACTTTAATCGGGTAATTTCACTTGACACCTACACCTCTTTAAACTGGCAGCCTAATAATGTTCCAATTGGCTGGTCAGTGCGTCGACAAAATTTAGGCTGTGTAGATGTGTCACCATTTTAAGTAAAAAATTGCGCGAGTAATTTTTTTCGAGGTGAGTAAAAATATTGTATCTTTGCTGTTTATAACATTGCTTATGTTTAAGTGTGTAGAATATTAGTCGAAGTATTGATATTTTGATCAAAATTCATGGAATATAAAGTAGAAACTATTAAAATTTGATGGCCGGGTAGCTAAATGCAAATTCACGAAATATTTCGTTCTCGGCCGCCCGGCCGAGAACGGCCTTGAACTTCGTAGGACTTGACTGCATACATTTGCTAAAATAAAAGCATACGTGAGCTATGTTGTGTTTTAATGTGAAGTTAAATACATTTTAATTAATGTAGTTAACTGGCGGCCACATGTATTCTAAATAATACTTAATGAAAACGTACTATTAAAAATTTTGTAATTGGCGGCCGAGAACAGGATTTGACAAGCTAGTTTTCGGCCTTTTTCATTTATGCCGGCCGAAAACAGACGCATCATACGTTAATTATCGGCCCTTAAAAATAAAGCGATAAGAAACAGACAAATTTCACACTTTTTTATTCATATAATGTTTTTATTTAATCTCATGTCCAAAGTAATTTTAACAATGTTAGTTTTCATACCGCGTTTATTTATTGCATTGATTAAAACGTGGCCGAAAATCAGAATTTTAATAACGAGTTCTCGGCCACTGTTGACAGAGTGGCCGGAAATAGGCAAACAAATTGTGTGTTGTCGGCCGTCTTTTCGTAAGACAGATGATAAAGCAGATGCGGGATTGAGTAGCAGCGACGAAGGTTTTTCATTATTTTAATATATTGTTTTTAAAACAAAAACAATATATTAAAATAATGAAAAACCTTCGTTTTTCTCATTCTTCTCTCGTCTGCTATGTTATTCAAGAGAAGTTCCTACTAAGTTTTAAGTGATTTTTAGAAGAAATTCAATATGCTATGGTAACACATGCCATCAGATGGGCCGTCATTTTGTTTACCACTGACGTAGTACAAAGTAATAAATAAATAAAATAATAGTTAATTACATAAAAGTTCCTCATAATGTTCCTCATATTTCAAATACATTTATTGATTCATATAGTTTTCGTTTGTTTTAAAAATAAACCCTACAGACTATGGAATAAGACTCACTACTAAAATTATAAATAGTGGCCGAGAACTGATGATTAAGCGGCCGGAAACTAAAAAAAATGGCCGAAAACCGGCTAAATCGCCGCTTTTTGATATTTATTATCTTAAAAAATCATTATGCATCATATTGCATAAAGTTGGATCAAAAAATTACAATTTCATCATATTTCTAGTCTAAAAATATAGTCATTACTTGGATTTGTTAAGCGCACTATTCATAAAATAGTTTTAAATTCAAAATTTTGGTAAACTGGCCGAAAACCGGCTAAACTACCCTATTAGTGCTGTTAGGTACTGATAGTAGCAAATCAAAACACATGTTTTTGTACTTTGCTCTGATAATCTAATCTTGATAACTAATCGATGAAAACCCGTTTCGAGGGGTTTCTATTTCTGCCCTAAGGGGTACAAGATAACTAACTAACAAACCTAATACCTATTTAGGTAGAAATACAGATGGTACAGTTTTATTACTTTGATCCAGGGGGCTACGCCCCCCCAAATGCCCCCTTTCCCCCATTTGATACGCTCTAGTTTCTGTCTCCTAACTTAACCTGCCATTGTTTTCTTCTAAAATTTCGTTGAGATTAATGATTTGAACATTATGTTACCTAATGATTGACAGAGATTTAGGGTAAATATTTTATTTTTGATTACGTACGGATTTTTGTTTCACGTTTATATCGTTATTTTGCTATAATGAAAATAATGTACTATCGAAATAATATGTCATTATGACCTTGTAAAAAACCTAATTCAACATTGTGCTTCATGAATTATAAAGTTATGTAAGAATTTTTTTCTTTTTTTTTATTAATTATAGCATTAATTCCACCATTTGTAATATTATAAACTACAATAAAGATTTCATAATAATAATCTTCGCATGACATAATTACATTTGTACTAGAAAACAATACGCTGACATCACGCACCTCAGATTTGTGAAGAATAGACTTGATTGTTACAATAATTCTATATAAAATCCCAATAACAAAATCCTAAGCTTATATCAATAAATATAATTATGTAATTAGCTCTTAGGGTGCGGTTCCACTGACGCGGAGCGGAGCGGAGCTGTGCAAAATTTACCAATTACATTCTTGAAATTCAAAATTCGAAAAACTGTGATGTGTTCTCATTGGCCGAGCTCCCACAGCTCCGCTCCGCTCCGCGTCAGTGGAGCCGCACCCTTATTGGTGGAGTACGTGCCAATTTGTTAGATTCTCTGGGGCTCGTTCAAAAATCATGTGACCATAGTTTGGCGATTTTTATCAGTAGCTTTATTAATCAACACCTAAATTGCATTATATAGCAATTAAAATAAAATTTAACGTCATATTTTTTTCTGCCACCCGGCCGGCAAACAGCACTTTGCCGGCCGCTGCACTAAACTAAGTTTCCGCCTCCGGGCTCCGTTGAGCAGAAAAATAATATACACACCTCGGCCGTTAAATGGGAAATCCTCGGATCACATGTTTTCTACAATTACACGTCATCCGAAACATTTCCCACTTAAACGGCCTTAGCATGTAATCTACTATTGTGTTATGTAGTTCAATTTTATGTAACGACATTTGGCAGTCAAAAAAGGCGTCAATTTAAAATTTTCTATTAGCGATCAACAATACGTGCATACATTTTTTAAATGCCTAAGATGACGATTTTTTCTATTATCAAAGGTTGTTGGACAGAGTACACACTACGAGTATAATTAGAATGAATATCTTTCGTGAATAAAATTGATTTATACATTCTTGGGCTAACTTATTTTCTTCAATTTGGTCTTAAAGTTCCAAGTGCCTTTTTGTATAATTCAGCCCGATATTTGAGATTTTTTATTCATATACTAATAACTTTTTTAAAATAAAATCAGAAATATCTCAAATATTAACTTCAAACCCTTCCATACATTTAGTACGTAACCGTTCATTCAAAGACTAGTTTAATACGAATATTTTTTTTATTTAAGAATAAATGTTAGATTATTACTCTCTCTCTGTCGTATAAGATAAAGCTATTAGAGTAATCTCCAATAGCTTTATCTTATACGACACCCGACTTTCATTAAGGCTGTAAGTCGTCATACTAAATGTATGGGAGCGTTTTAAGTTAGTATTTTTAATATTACTTCATCTGTTTAGAAAAAGTTTTTAATGTAATTTTACTCGTTGAGTAACGTACCTAAGATCTGAAATCGAATTGGAGATCAAAAATGTAAACAAATGGGATACCACCACAAAAAACTAATCGCGAGTGGTGGGTAATCTAAAACCATTTAAATAATTAAAAACAATGCGCATTTACAGTCACTGACGGTACGTATAGTTTTTAAATATTTTACTAATTTTTAATATCATATTATTACTTTTTTTATGATATATTTCTCTAGTTTTAATAAAATGTAGGGTGTTTAATTTATACTACTGGCAATGATAAGAAGTTTTAAACATTTGGTTTGCAGTTATATCATTGTACTGAAAAAAATCAATACAAGATGGTACTCCAAATGAGTCTTTTCTGAATTTATAAAAACTCCTAAAATTTAGCATTACTACATACATGAATACAGATTTTAGTATTTTTACCTACAAATCAATCATTTAAATTTTTTAATAGAAATGAATTCGATTATAACTATACAGCGTGGGTATTTGATACGGGCGAATAATTAATCCAGCTATAATATCTGATCCTACGAGTCGTATAAGATAACCATTTCGTTAAATTTTGTTGTTGATTAGGTGTAATGATTTTTCTAAAGTGCAACCCAGCAGCAATGTATGCTGGCCAACTGACATAAGACTCGTATGACGTTTAGATACTTATGTCTACTTTAAGTAATGTGGCTACCAGTGGATGCAATACATTGCGGGCTCAATTATTTTGTATGAAAAAAAAATACCTTAATTTCTAAAATAAATTTATGTAAATAGGTTCCCTAGGTCCGATAGTAATCGCCACTAAAATATTCGCCCGTATCAAATACACACGCTGTAGATGAGGACTGGAATTCGTTCCCCGACTGTCCTGAAGATTCAAGTAACACGACATTAGTTTTCAAACATTGATTATGTTGATTATTTACATCATTCTAGCAAATTTTCTAGGTATTATTTTTGTAATTAGGAATGGTTGACACTCAGCCGTATGTTTTTTATAGTCATGTGCAAAAATATGTTAATGATTGTGATACTTGTGTATCGAACATACTTTGACTTTCGCGTAACTATACCTAAACATCAAGCATTGTCTTAGGGTTAGCACCTGTAAGGATAGTTTGTAAGGGTGCAAATAAATGGAATAAAATAAATAACCCTTCTCAAAATGTGACGTTAATTTATAAAGGAGTTAAAAGATAAAAAGTTTTATACCCCTGGTATGTCACTTTAACATTGACTTTATAATGTCATGTCATTGTCATAGATTGTTTACATTTTTGATCTCAAATTCCATTTCAGAGCTTACTTTCGATATCAGTTGGAAGTTTTCTGATATCAGTTATATTTACGGAATTATGGCCTGGCCACACTTAACGATTACACCCTGTATATATACCTACACCAAAAATGAATTAATTTTATTTTTCTGCAACTTTTTCTTCTTCTTTTTCAGATTCATGCCTGATGGAATATATCTGAATGCAAGGGAGTTAGGAGTACAAGAGTTGGCAAAGAAAATGAAACACCTCATAGACCATCCTGATGAGTATAAAGAGTATTTCCGGTGGAAAAACCATTATTCTTACTACAGACGAGCTGAAAGTGTAGAAACTGATGACTATTGTGGATTCTGTAGCCTTCTTAATAATGAGGAAATGGTGAAAAAAACTTCAGTGTATAAAAACTTTAAAGACTGGTGGAATGATCCTGAGCACTGTATTGGCTCGAGAAATTTGATTATAGGTTAAGTACAGTATTCGACTGTAAAGGCATAGACAATTCACTAAAGCGACCATTACACTTGGTCGTTCGCAGCTTGCAAACAGTGGCGGTTGCCTACCAACCTCATACGTTGATTCGGCGATCGCATTGGGCGAGTGTCCAAGTGTACCTAATTGCAGCTACGTAAATTTTGGATCCGCAGATTTCAAGTCTGAATATGATGTGCCGGAGATTTTAATGGAAAAATAATAATAAGGAACTATAGTAATAATATAACATATACTTCGTTTTATTTAAGATTAGAATTATCTGTCAAACGGGTGAACAAAGAAGCAGTGGTCGTAAACCTTCCTTCTTCGATTTCGGCCGATACCACTGAATTTCTCGGAACTTATGTATATACATATCATTTGATATTTACCGATAGCTGAACGCATAGTTTTCACATTTATTATTAATTTGTTGGCAAAACTGTATTTAAAAAAGTTATAAGTGTTTTATAAGCAAGATGGCGGTAATTTAGAAAAAAGATATAATAAATATGTTTAGTGTTTGGCGGTTTTTAACAAAGTATTTTTTTTTATTTGTAACTAATATCGTACCGATTTTACATTTACTGAATTTAATGAAGTGTACAGTCTAAAATTTAACAATATTTGCATATTTAATCTGGCTAACATTATGCACTCCCAATACTTTTAAATGTCATGCATTTAAGAATTAAAACTATCGGTATAAAAGCGGACACGGTGTCATAAAAACTGAGCAGATAACAATACTAAGACAACCCTACGCATCGGCAATGTCGTTTAGTATTTGTCGCCATTATAGGCGGTCTGGGACGCTCTAATGTAGTTTGAATTTGGTAACAAATTAGAAAATAAAACTCAGATGACATACATAGTTTTATTCACCGTCAGTGGAAGAGTCCGAGGACTCGGAACCACCAACGTTTATAATAATTTTTTCCACAGTGTTATCTTATCTATTACATTATCTAATTTCATTTAAAAAATTATATTCTTTTAAAATGTTATATACCGTAGCCAACAATATGCCAGCAGTCTCAGCAGTCTTTTTCACACGTTCCGATTTAGTGGGATATTCCTTTCTATGGCACATTTCTTAATTTGTAAATATTCACCACCATCCGCTTTTCACTGGTAGTCACAGGATTTTGCTTTCATCCATTTTAAATGTGCACCAACAAACAAAATATCTAAATAGATCAACAATTAATAACGAAATTGAACAAAAACGATAACAACAATCTTTAAGTAAGCTAACAGCAATATAAAACACAACCGACTCAACCGACAACAATATGAAGTCGAATGAAAGACAGTGACATTTTAAAATTGTGTGAGAACTCTGCCTCTTTAGGTTTTTTAATGTACAACCTTTCCATGAAAAATTGCAAACGCAATTTATTAAAATTATTATCTTTTCATCTTAGAATATAAATTAACTAACATTATGTTTCTTATCTGTTCACAACACTGAGTAATGTGTATTAATTAGCATGATAATAAATTCGTGATATTTAATAACTCGTATTTACTGTTCGATCTTCAGAATTTGCCTGTAAAAAAACCTTATATCTCGTTCTGCAAAGGTCTTTCTAATGCTAAAAAAAACGAAGTATAGGTAAAGTTATTTTATTGTTTATGGTACAGGTGTTGAAAACCTCCATTTGAAACGAATATCATACGATCTTTTGAATAATGCGAGCAAAATCAGACTATGCGTCGTTGAGATTGCCAATTACATTATGTGTACAATTTCAGGAACTGAAACTTCAATTCAAATTACATACATTTACAGTCTTCTTTTTTCATATTTTAAATTGACACATGTGGGTATTGGCAATCTCAACGAAGCTATGTCACTAGTACCAATACCAAGGCTATGTAGAAAAGTACTACCAAAATTCATTCCTGCAAAGGTACAGAAACGTATCACTTTCTCTGCATAAATTTATTCTTAAAACGAGCACTTTCTGCTAATATCCAAAAATTTTGATAAATATTATTTTAATTTTATTATACTCAGTGCATCTCTTAGGTAATCAATAATCACATCGGTCTGAACAATTTTGACGCAGCACCTACCCGATTAGCATTTATGTTAATTTATTCCTGTACATGCAAAATACAATAACGTGTCTAACTACGTACGGTCGCATACATAAATATGTTGACACTTGTATTCAAATTTAAACCTACTTCCCCTAGTTATAAGTTCCTAAGTGCACGCATGTTTATAGACGTCACTGTACCTACCTTTATGTAATGTGTAATTATGGTTGACCAATTGAAAACAAGTAAAAATAAAGCACGAGTTTAGTGCATTTTATAAGAAAATAGGTTTAAGGGTGCATAACACTAGAAACAACAGCGCTTATAAACAATGTTTCTTAAAGAGTACCAAACATTTTCTGGGCATTCTAAATATAATTATTTATAGTAAATATTGCACCTTATGGCTTGCAATATAAAATCGATTATTCATTACCACATTTGTAATTTGTATAATTATTTTTAAATCTTACAAACTTTCAACTTTAACAAACAGGTATTTATAAACTGGACTATAGTAGATATATAGTAGAATATAGTAGACTAGATTATATTATTTTCGTGTCCCATTCAAGGCATTTAAAACCAGTCCCACGAATAATTCGACGTATTTTTGTATCCGACTATACACTTATTAATTCAAATTATGTGAAATTGATTGGAAGACTCAACTAGCCACTGAAGTTATTGATAGTGGCGTTGATTGCTTTTACTCGACTGTAAATAAGATAATACAAGAATTAGTTCCAACCAAAACTGTTACAAAAAAGTACTTCTCCTTCAAGGTATTTGTACAATCTAATCACTTTAATTACAAAGAAAAATAAAGTACATAAAAGGTGGAAAATATACGGGAGATTGGCTGACTACAATGATTTTTCAAATTTATGTAATAAATTGAAAGTGAATAATTTTTTTGCTACAACTTATTTATTTATTTCAAGAGCCGAAAGTAATATTAGAATAAACTCAAAATCGTTTTGGTAGTTTATTAAATCAAAGAAAAGAAAGACTGTAGTGAATCCCTGATTCTGTTTACTTGGACAACGACACGGCAAATGATGGACTTAATACGGCTAATTTATTTAACAATTTTTTTTAACCTGTATTCGAACCGATTCAGTCTTCTACAACAACATTCACCATCCATAGTCCTCAAGCCTGTGTCATTAATAGCATTAAAATCGACGTGCTATTAGTAGAAAAATATCTTAACACCTTGAATGAGTCAAAAGGGATCGGTCCTGATGAGATTCACCAGCTATTTTTAAAACGTTTTAGCAAATCACTTGCCTTACCTGTATGTTTACTTTATAGTATGTCCCTTAGATCTGGATCCTTGCCAAAACTTTGAAAGAAGTCTATTGTTTTGCCCATTTTTAAAAGCGGAGATATACATAACATTAGGAACTATCGTGGAATTTCTAAGATGCCAGTGCTTCCTAAACTTTGAAGGAAAAATAATCTAACTAGAAAAAATGCTGAGGTAAGGTCTTTACAGTTATGGTTATTAATGGTAAGTAGGTATTTATGTTTATAGCTAACTGGTAATATATTACATACTTTGAAGAGATATCTATAATTATTTTTGTATTTTAATTTAGTTTTATTGTTAACAAGCAGTTTTAGGAACCTGAGTTGCATATTTTCTAGTTTGTTAATGTTAGTTTTAGTAGTGAGACCATAGCTATCTAGACCAGAGCTCAGTATTGAATCTACAAGTGACATGTATAATAATAATAATAATAATAATATTTTAGCCTATATCATGTCCCACTGCTGGGCACAGGCCTCCTCTCATATATGAGAGGGATTGGGCTATAGTCCCCACGCTGGCCCTAAGCGGGTTGGGAACTTCACATACACCTTTGAATTTCTTCGCGGATGTATGCAGGTTTCCTCACGATGTTTTCCTTCACCGAAAGCTAATGGTAAATATCATCTGACATGTATAAACATCTTAAAGTACTAGTTGGAACTCTGAAGCTTAGGTGGAAGAATTTGCCCAGTAAGACTTTTAACTTGTCATAAATGAAATTTACATGATATGTCCATGAAAAATGCTCATCTACTTTCATACCAAGATAAGTAACACATTTGACATTTTCTATAGGTTTACAGATACAGTTATACATATTACTATGGAGGCAAGCAAAGGTGTGTGTATACAAGTGCAAATTATTGTTAAACCGGAAGGGTAAATGGGGGGAACGAATAATTAGAAATTTGGTTTTATCGGCATTAAGGACTATCCCATTGTCGTGAGACCATTTAACGCCGGAATCAATGTCTTGTTGGACTAGACGGAAGGTATCCTCAAGGTCGGAGCCCGCCCGCAGAGCGCAGAGGTCGTCTGCGAACATGTGCGCTGAGCAATGCTGCAGCACACCGCACAAGCTATTAACGTGCATTAAGTGGCAGACTGGACCGCAGCCCGAGCCTTGAGGTACTCCGCAGTCTACTCTACACTCACGACTATAGGAGCTCCCAATCCTGACTCTGTATGAGCGTGAAGTGAGATAGTCGCGGAACCAAGAATTCAGCGGCTCTCCCGCTCCACACTCGCGCATGGCCTTCAGCAAGGTGTTCGATTCCAAAGTATCGAACGCCTTTTTAAAGTCAAAAAACACAGCTACAACGACTTTTTTATCATGTAGGTAATTGTTAATTTCATCAGTGAAATTGGACAGTAAGGTCGCAGTGCTTTTGCCTTTTTGAAAGCCATGTTGACAAGGATTTAAAATATTGTTTTTACTGAGATAGTTACTAAGCTGTCCAATTATTATTTTTTCCATTATTTTATCAACACTGGATAAAATAGCGATTGGTCTATAGTTAGAGAAGGATTTCCGGTCTCCCTTTTTATAGATAGGTCTAACTATGGCTTCTTTAAGTTTATTAGGAAATAAATGATGTTCAATAGATAAATTAATTAGTTTTGCGATAACTGGACTGATTTTATCTGTAACAAGTTTTATGTCTGATATGCGTATCAGACATAAAACTACAATGTTTTTGTACAAGTAATTAATTTCTCAAACTTTAATGTAATTGATTCGGAGATATCTCGTCAGCAAAATATCATTCCGATGTCCTACTTTTTGAACACGGTCCACTGGCTTGCTATCCGTTCCATTTAGCAGAAAAAAGGTATGTCAATAATAAGTTTTTAGCACGAGTCTGTAAAACATATAACGAATATAACGATAAATTGATTTATTTCACCACATTGATTCATTTCAATTATAGCAGATTTGTTTCTGTCCTTAAACAAAATCGATTAGGAAAGTATAATGTACGTAAACAATTATACGTAACGTTTTCTTCTTTTTCCATATTTGGTTTTGATCAACATATTTGTTTGTTTATTGTTAGTAACAATTGAGGAGTGTCTTTTCAAAAGGGCTTATTTCCACTTTCAACTTTTTTTTAACTATGAATGTAGTTTTGCTAAAAGTAGAGAAATACATATATACTTTGAGTTTCAAGTTCTAATAAGTCTTCTTGTCCTCAAAAAAAACTAATTTAAAAATCTAAGTCCGGATCAAAAGGGTTTATTTCTCTCTTATAATATGAGAAACAAATAGGCCTTTTATAAGTATGTATTAAACATTCTTTTTTATCTACGTTGAATCAGAACTATTTGTAGGACTCTAAAATTTAAATTCTAAAAAAAAGGATGTAGAAAATTTGCTTAAAAAACAGTTTGGAGACGACTGGACTAGGTTACCGGAGCTGGTTTGGTATAGAACCGTATTAGATAATAATATATGTAATCTATCAGCAAAAGAAAATCGAGACGAAGTCGAATGTGATTGTTGTGAAGATGATGCAGAAGAAGTTCACGTTTAAAATGTATTCTGCTTAAACTTAAGTTGTTAAGTGTTAATTTCACAATAAAAATGTATCCGTTTCAAAAGAGTTTATTTCTGTAATGTACAAATCAAAAAGGTTTATTTCTCACAAGGCCGCAACAAAACGGCTTAATTCCCAAAAGTTCGCATCAAAAGGACTTAACTCTGGAAAAAAATGTTAATTAACATAATTAAGTAGTTAGATTAAGCAATGTATGTAGTGCCATACCATTTATAGCAACTTAATTTAATATAATATCGAGAAAAAAGCTATTATTTCGAAATGGAAACCGTGGATTTTTGTTTTTCCCCATTTCCCAAAATAAGTTATAAGTGGAAATAAGCCCTTTTGAAAAGACACTCCTCAATTGTAACCTACATCTGTATTTAAATTTTGAACTGAATATTACACTGTACAGCTTAACTTGATCATTCTTTGTAATGCATGTTAGCTGTTAATTATTAATTTTACATAATTGTGTTTGACTGCTAGATGTTGGGTTGTATATGTACAGTATTACTGTACACATCTAAATGAATATTTTTCAGAGCAAAGAAATTGTGTATAATTTATATAACTAAAATAGCTTATAGGCCAAAACAGTTTCCTGTTTTGGCCTATAAGCTATTTTAGTTATATCTATTCTATCCTTTTGTAATATTATGTGCTGTTTGATTCCCAAATAATAAAAAAAATAATAATAAAGAAAATAATAGTTTGTAGGCAATTGGTATTTTTTCATTTACGTGGTATTTTGTAAAAGTTACTTGGTAACCTATTTTGGTAAGTTTTTGTACCAATTGTTAAAATATTAAAGGCCTAACGCCAACATCAGGAATCTTAAATTGCGAGCGCCTATCTCTGTAACCGATATTCGTTGGAGTGACAGAAATGCTGTAAATGTTCGATTTTCAAGTTCACGTTAGGTCTAGCAGTGTAGATGTTTGGCCTTAGGTCTGGATTACACCTGTGAGTTCTTAAGTAAGTTGAAGGGACGGAGCTATACTACGGAATGAGAGGTGAATATCGCTGTCTCATTCCTTAAGAGTGCTCTTAATAGTATAATTCCGTCCTTACAACTTGTAAGAACTCAAGGGTGTAATGCTTTCTGTCTATACAGACAGATCGATTCACTAAGGGCCTGTTTCACAATCTCCAGTTAAAGCTATCTGTCAGATAAATATCTACTCACTATCTCTTTATTCTTCCAGGTGAAAGAAAGAGATAGTGTTAGGAGATTGTGAAACAGGCCGTAAAGCTGGTACGAATGGATTGGGTATGTGACAGAAAATATCAATGTGTGGATGTCAAAACGGCAGTGTATACAGTAGGCTTAGCACAGGATTAGTGCGACTATTTGTCGCCGCGAGATAGACTATCCATCATCAACATCATCTCAGCCATAAGACGTCCACTGCTGAACATAGGCCTCCCCTCTGGACCTCCACATGTACCGGTTAGATGCGACCTGCATCCAGCGTGTCCCGGCGACCTTCATGAGGTCGTCTGTCCATCTTGTGGGTGGACGTCCTACTACGCTGTGTTTGCCTAGCCGTGGTCTCCACTCGAGTACTTTTCGACCCCATCGACCATCAGGGTCGCGTTTTATAAAGTTACAATTTACAATTTCGCTGTTTGCCTCTCTAACGCACGTACGTATTGGCTAGAAAGAGAGGCAAACAGCGAAATTGTAAATTGTAACTTTATAAAACGCGACCCTGCTCTGCGTGCGTAGTCTAGTGCTAGATTATCCATCCCTCTTTTATTCATATAGGTAGTAAAAGATGGAAAATCTATCTCGCGCCGACATACTGACAGAATTAGATTTGGATAGAAGCCTTGAAGAATGCCTATGATTTTAAATATGTCTCAGGCCCTTGAGTATTCATATTTTTTTGTGTTGTTGCAATTAACATTACTTAAGGAGGCATTATTAATGTTTTTGTTCACTTCAACTTACAAAATTTGATGCCCGAAAGCGGCAAGCTGCGATTAAAGACGGACAACTCAGTGGATTTCACTGAGTTCATTTGACACGCTAAGTAGATACGTTTGCTTGATCTATGGTATATATGACATCTGTGTGACATACCAATCATGTGCATCAAGCATACAGGTTGGTATAGCACAGCCGCATACACACAATAATAGATGTCATTCATTCCATTCATTCTTTTCGTGCCAGCTTAAGTGAATCGACCTATGTGTGAGGATGCTGGGATTACACCTGTGAGTTCTTACGGAGAGACGGAGCTATACTAAGGAATAAGATAGTGATATTCACCTCTTATTCCTTAGTGTAGCTCCGTCCCTGCTAGGGTTGCCAACCAAAGATCACAAACATGAGGGACATTCGCGAATAAATTGCGGGACCTCGCTATAAAATGCGGGACGTGAAGAACAACATTGATATTTGACATTAAAAAGCAATGCTTAGTTTCAGATCGGTTCAATTTAGATGTAATCATTCATATTTTGGTAGTTATACACGGTCAGTGCACGGTGCTCGCGGGCTATGGTCACAGATGTTGTGGTAAATTAAAATTAACATGATGCAATCTTGAAATGCTTTCTTTACGTATTCATATTACTATTTTAGTATTCCCAGTTTAGTATTCCCTGAAAAGCGGGACAATCGGCGTCCCGCGCGAACCCTTTGCGGGACGCATACTTTAGGGACCCAGAAACGGGACGTCCCGCATATAGCGGGACAGTTGGCAGCCCTAGTCCCTGCAGCTTACGTAAGAACTCATAGGGCTTGTCCATTAATCACGTCATACTGTATAGGGAGGGGTCAAGAAAAAATCACCAATTATCACCATAGGGGAGGGAGGAGGGAGGGGTCATTGGACAAATCACGTGTATTTTTTTGTTACCTTCTATTGAATAACCAGATGTCAAACCCTGAACTGAGTTTTAAAACTTCGCGGACATTTACCTCGTAGTTGGCAAAAAAGTTTTTTCCCATCCCGTGTGCTTAATAAAAAACGTAAATTGACATCTAAAACAGGCCGAAATCGTATGACGTGATTAATGGACAAGCCCATACGTGTAATACCGGCCGTAGCTCTAGTCTACTATTATCAGTATCTGCTATACGAGACAAGTGTATGTAAATATGTATATTCACCATTTGGTCGTAGCCAAATGAGCACGCAATTAATTTTATACTGCGTTTTATTATGTACAAGTTGAATTAAAGAGATTTTTAATTTTTTAACGATTTTCAATATCTCAGCTACTTACTTCTTCATCATGCTAAAATCACATACTAACATCATCAGCACAATAACTTTTATAAAGACTTGTCAAAGCGGCTTGTCGACGCAACTGGTGACCGCCAATAGCAATGTTTTTTTTTTGTTTTTTTTTTTTTTTGATAACCCAGAGGAATGCATTGAATTGCATACCACTACGTAACGTACACGTACGTAATAAGGCCCCCGGGGGTGAGAGCCGAATATTACGCATTGGTTATGTGGGGCTCTCTAGTCCACTAAAGACTAGCCTACCCACTAAACCTCTGGGATGCTGCCAACCCCTGTGCCGTAGTGGTGAAGCCATGGGATCGCGAACATGTCACCACGACTCCACCGGCACTTTCGCCCTAGGGCGAACCCTCACCGAAAGACACACTGTAGCATAACCAGCATGCCTTACCCTCACCACTTCCCCAAGCCCCTAGGAAGCAGAGACCGCCACCGTCACACGGTGCTTCGGTCCCACCCTCTTGGCTGCGGGAGGACAAACGCCCCTACCCCGCAGCTCGCCATGGGAGGACAAACGCCCCTACCCCACGACGTTTGGCTGGTATTCGCAGAGGGAAGATAGCAAGCGCGCAACTGAGCGGCTATCCTCCCCCTCCCAGGGTGCACCACGAGGAGTCCAAACAAAATAATTACATTTCGTCTGTTCATCATCCACTGCTGGACATAGGCCTCTCCTATAATATTGCCTATGCGTATGGAAAATCGCCACGCCGGACAAACAAATTGGCGATCGCAGGTGTGTCCACTTCCACTATGAAGACACTGATGTCCATATTGTCCAACATTCATGTTCAATCCAAATGAATGGTCACTACACTACGAGTGTGCGAACTACGAAATCGCACAGATATTTTTTTCTGTCACTCTTATGACGCCTTCGTTGGAGTGACAGAGACAAATCCCCGAAATTTACGAACTTCAGTGTTCGTGGTAGCAAGCCTGAAACTTCAATCCCTTAGTCAACTCTTACAACAACCATGGGAAGAGTTGGGATAGTGATAAATGTAGGATTGTTAATTCCCGTCACCACGCGACGCGAGTAACCTGCTAAAACATAATCTTGCAAACCCATTTGGTAATATATTTATTTTTCTATGGGGGACCTACAACAATTTTTTTATTTGTGCCCTTTATATCTATGGCCGTAATTACACCTGTGAGTTCTTACGTGAGTTGTAGGGACGGAGCTATACTAAGGAATGAGATAGTGATATTCACCTCTCATTCCTTATTATCTTATACACCGTGATTTCTAATAACCCGAAAGATTTTAACAGTGTGTTCCTGACCACATTTAGAAACTATAATGTCGTATAAACTTTTCTGGATATCGCCTAGTTTCAGAGTTATTTACCAATAAAAAAAACATATTTTCTAATTGTAACTCGGTACAAAAGGTCTTTTTAACGACGTCGGTGCCATTATGGAGAATAGTATCACTAACCTCATTAATAGATGTCGAAAAGTGAGAAATAACACCTTTTAAAAATGAGGTTTTTGTAAAAAAAACCTTAACACTCATTGTAAGTGCTAGTTTCATGAATGTGTAAGTGCTACTTTTTATGTTAAAATACATTCAAAAATTAATAACAACTGAAAAAAAAATTCAAAAAAAAATTTTTTTTTTGCCAAAAATGACAAAAGTCATATAATATTTTTTGTTTGTTTTTACATCAAAAATGCGTGGTTAAAATCTTTCGGGTTATTAGAGATCACGGTGTATAGTATAGCTCCGTCCCTGTAACTTACGTAAGAACTTACAGGTGTATGGCTGGCCTATTGACAAGTTGGTTCACCAGACTTATTATATCGTATGCGTGTTTCAATTTCTACCGTACGATTAAATAATATGTGAGCATTGTAATCATATGTGCACGATTTGATTTTCAACGCCCCTTAATATGATATTCGAAGTTTTGGTAATCGAATCCGAATGCACAATATTACTCGTACGAATTGCCATCAGTAAAATTTGCGCTTATAGCCATATACATATAAATATAATTATAAAAAACAGGCCAAGAGCATGTCGGGCCAATATAGGGTTCCGTAGTTATTCGAAAACGGCTGGGCCGATTCTGTTCGGAATAGTTTTATTCTGAAGTATTCTGTAAGCTTACTATGCGTGATATTTTTCATATTTTTTTGATCCACGTATCAAAAGATAGAGGGACACACACACACACACATTTTTTTTA
The DNA here is from genome assembly GCA_025490895.1 of Thaumatotibia leucotreta. Lineage (NCBI taxonomy): Eukaryota > Metazoa > Arthropoda > Insecta > Lepidoptera > Tortricidae > Thaumatotibia > Thaumatotibia leucotreta. The sequence goes on along the minus strand of JALPQI010007565.1, from coordinate 6,107 downwards.
AATTCAGGAGCGCTATTATTGAATTTAGAAAAAGGGGCTTTAAAGAAGGTTCCGTAGTTATTCGAAAACGGCTGGGTTGATTCTGTTCGGAATAGTTTTATTCTGAAGTATTCTGTAAGCTTACTATGCGTGATATTTTTCATATTTTTTTGACCCACGGATCAAAAGATAGAGGGACACACACACACACATTTTTTTTAATTCAGGAGCGCTATTATTTGCGGTGTCACTCCTTCACCGTGGGAAATATTCCCACACGTACTAAGAAATTCGGCAATTCCTTCATATGCCGGACTATTAAAAAGTGGAATTCTTTACCGGCACATGTGTTTCCGCATACCTATAAGTTGGGACCCTTTAAACGAAGCGTGAAGAAGCATCTATCGGGCCAGCAAGGCCGTGGCAACTAACAGGTTATTTGAAAATAAATGTGTGGTCGTAGAAATAGTATTGTATGCAACATTATTTAACTGAGTCAAAAAATGCTCGTGGCGTCTTTAAGAACAATTTTCGGCTTCGCCTCAAATTGTTACCCACGCCACTCACCTATTTTGACCTCTCTTAAACAAGGGTTGCATAAATTCGTAATAAGAGGCACTCGTGTGAGCCAATGAAACGAGCGTAGCGAAGTCGATTAACTCCTCTGTCGTCTCTACTCATTTACCATTTTACGGTCCTAGGTGACCTTTGATGGTCACACGTTTACCGTTTATCGTGCTACACGTTACTTTCGCTCTTGCACACTTCCAAGAACGTGACGGCAACAACGACAAACGACTAAACCGAGAACCAACATATTAAGCCTTTTTTTTTTTGTTGACGCAGGGGAGAATGCATTTACGCATCATCAACACGGGCTGAGGGAGCCCATGATGGTATGTGGGGCTCGCTCCTCCAGGGAGAAGAATACCCACTAAACTCCCCTGCGACGTTGCCCTCTCTTCCGTTATGGGGAGCATCTTGGGATCGTGTACATTCTACCACGATGCTCCCCCGACTGTCCCGGCTTGTATACCGGGAATACCCTCGCGCTTGAGGTGGGTTGGCAACGCTGCAACCCTTCCCTCAGATGTGCAGAGCCTACGATAGTGGGTCCCCCGCCCACAGCTCTACTGGGGAAGTTGACGGCTGATGAACAGTGCTCGTCTCCTTCCCCTCCGTCTGCGCCGGAGCGGCGGTGCGTCAGCTGAATCCTCTCGTTGTCGCTCCGCTTCCTCCTTCCTTAGCATTACTTTTTCACAAAAGTTGCTGCACGCTTTCCACGCTCTCTCGCTCTCAAGGCTTTAGATAACTGTCAATAGCTTTTTTGTTTTTTGACCTAAATTTGTGACGTGTATATGAAAACAATGTAGATTGTTGGTATTTTTGACCTGGTGTAGCAATCATAGTGATAAGCTAAACGGCTTAGAAGTTAGATGTTGTAAAGGACACGTCAAAATGCTATGTATGTCCTTTACACCCACGATTTTTTTGAGCAATTAGAGTTGATAGGGTCGTAAATGACGGTCTTAGATAATTTTCTTACAAATTTGGGGCGTAAATGTAGGCAAAATGGTACAAATAGCGACTGTTTTCCGCTTATTTTGCTCAAAACGCATTTAAAACATTTATTAAAATGTAGGAAATATGGCGAATGAAAGCCGGATTAGAGTTGTAGTATATTTTCTCTAAATATTTAGTCATAATAAAGAACTAGACATCTTATAACGTATGGAAACACTGTTTGCTTCAAAACTATATAACATTTAAGCAACAATTTTAACCTTATTGTTTCAGTGCTACGCTGTCTCAATAGTAAATTAAACGTATAAGCTATTACTTCTAGCAGGGGAACACTTTCGCAGTTAAGTATCATCATCTGCCTATATCATTCCGTTGCTGAATAACGGCCTTTCCTTGACCTATGCGTATGAACGCATTAGGAGGCAAATGCCCATAATCGCCACGCTGGGCAAATGGGTTGGCGATCGCAGTACTGTGACCACTATCATGATGCTTCTGCCGATCATCAATCTTCGATAGGTAAATAAATGGTCAGTGACACTTAAAACCCTTAGCCAACACTTACCGCGGAATAGTTGGGGTGGTGACAAATGTATTCTTACAAGTACTACCGTCATCACACGGCAACGTGGCACGGTTTCGTAGTATATGTAAACAACAAACACTAGGTAATGGTAATAGTAAAGTTTAATAAGCAACTGTTCAAGTAGTTCATGCTTATGTGATGTGACACAGTTGGTAATTGTAAGACTTTACAATAAAGAAGAACTAGGAATACCTACGAGTTAAGTTCTCCGGTACTGGAGGCACAGATTGTACCTATTTCTAGAATTTAACTCCCAGATACGACTATAATGTCTTCAGATATTATTTTATTCCAATTTATTTCTACTGAAGATTCAGAATTACCGTCACATATATTAGCCGTGTGGTGACGACAGTAAGAATACATTTGTCACCACCAAAACTCTTCCTGCGGGTGTCGTAAGAGTCGACTAAGGGATTGAAGTGTCACTTACCATTATTTAATAAAAGATTGTTGATGGGCAGCAGCGTCATCATAGTGGAAACATTACTGCGATCGCCAATCCGCTTGCCCAGCGTGGCGATTATGGGCATTTACCTCCTAATGCGTCTATACGCATAGTTAATAGGAGAGGCCTACGTCCAGCAGTGGACTATCATAGGCTGATGATGATGATATTATAATATACACCGTGATTTCTAATAACCCGAAAGATTTTAACAGTGTGTTCTTGACCACATTTACAAACTATAATGTCGTATAAACTTTTCTGGATATCGCCTAGTTTCAGAGTTATTACCAATTAAAAAAAAACATATTTTCTAATTGTAACTCGGTACATAAGGTCTTTTTAACGGCGTTGGTGTCATTATGGAGAATAGTCTCACTAACCTCATTAATAGATGTCGAAAAGTGAGAAATAAAACCTTTTAAAAACGAAGTTTTTGTAAAAAAAACCTTAACACTCATTGTAAGTGCTAGTTTCATGAATAACTTTTACTTTTTATGTTAAAATACATTCAAAAATTAAATAACAATTGAAAAAAATTAAAAAAAAAAAAAAATTTTTCGGCAAAAATGACAAAAGTCATATAATATTTTTTGTTTGTTTTTACATCAAAAATGCGTGGTTAAAATCTTTCGGGTTATTAGAGATCACGGTGTATAAACTAGGTGCTTGGACAGTGGCTGATTACAGTTTATTGATTATCTTTAGTGTATTTTATTTACATAAATACTCGTACTACGAAAGCGGTCCCCTCTTAGATTAAAAAGTTGTGTGGATGTGAATTATGTTGATTTGACATGAATGACTATTAATTATATTTCCCATACATTGTTTGTATGTTTACAAACAAATTTATGGTAATAAACAACAACAAAAATGACTTCGGTCCTTTACCACCCGGATTATTCAATAGTAATTGTATAAGAAATATAAGAATTAATTTTTCGAGCCGGTCGTAAAGGACGACGAAGAAAAAACTTGTTCTTTAAGCCCAAGTTGGCCAAAATACAGAAAATAATCGTAAAAAGTAAGGGCGTAAAGGACAACACATAACGTATTAGGTCACTTACGACACTATTTTTATTTGTACATTCCCTTTACGACACAGAAAAATAATTATAATAAATGACTTGATATTTACGCCCCATTCGCTAAGCTATTTTTGCAAGTCCATAGTAGAAAATCTCGGTCGTAAAGGCAACTTTTTAAGAGATATCGAAACTTTAACTATACAGATCGATAGCGCTTGAAATTCTGAACAAAACTGTATATATAACTCATTTTCGCCAAAATGTCCTTTACGACAATTGAACCCAAAGGTATCGAATTTTCTTCGTATCGACGCGCCACGTCACAAAACTATATTGTATGATTCAGCAGCCCTATCATGAGCTGCCGCTACGTTATTAACGCGCGTTTACTTTCTATCCATCCCGCTCGTACTTGTGTATTGGCGCGAGCGAGCCGGGTAGAACGTAAACGCGCGTTAATAACGCCGCAGCAGCTTATGGTACGGCTACTACAAGTTTCTTAGAAGTACCGCCATTTAAACCAATATAGACCTATACTTTTTCTGTTATGGGCAATTGGTTTGCCCCTGAACTTGGATACTATACCCAACTCGAGCTAGGTATGTACAGATGTAGTGAGAAATGACTTGCCTTCGGAAACGTTCGTCAACGTCATGCTGTTTCAGTCTATCTCACTGAGACTGACAGTAATAGCTGTCATGCTACTTCAGTCAGACTCGGTGACACTGCCTGAAACAGCATGTGTTTACAAACGTTTCCGAAGGCAAGTAATTTCTCACTACACCTGTAAATACCTTAATATAAGTAGGTAGCTCGGCAATTTTAGTATCTCAGTGGTACGTACCTACTTAAAGTTTTTTTTATGAAATCCCATTGGCCTGACATTGAAAAGTAGTTTCTTTTTACTTTTTATATTTTAATATAATTTTGGTATAATTATCATGACATATTTATCTCAATTACAGTTTAGTCCCCCGCAAAGTGTGGGATTTTTCCTCAACTTTGCGAAATTCTGATTAATTATTTAATTTATCTTCCATGTCAAATATTTAGAAAAAACTTTCTTTTAAGACCCCAGGGTGCTTAGACAAGTTGCCAATCGCTAACGCTTAATCGTCAATCGTAAACAAAAGGCTGCTAACTGTCTTTGTCCCACTAATAAGAAAGAGTGACAAAGAGGGAAAACTACGATACGCTACTAAGCGTTAGCGATTGGCAACTTGGCTGAGCATCCTGTTCTTTTAAGATACCTATTGAATGGTAATACCCCAAACTATAGGATTACAGCAAATAAAAACAATCATCCCCACTTCAACAGTTAGGGAGGTACCCGAAAAACATTTTTTTTCTAGTTTTTATTCCAAGTACCACTTTGTCTGCATGACTAATATGTATAGGTACCTATACCAAGTTGCAGATTTCTAGTACGGCCTTTGAGCTATGCTGCGGACAGACGGACTAAAGTTCCTTGTTTACGGAACCCTAAAAATAAGTGTCATAATATTATTACAATTTTCATTTAGACCAGACTTTTTTTTTATTAGTTTTAATTAATTTTATTTGAGCAAGTTTTGATGATGATCATATTATTTGTTGCATTACTTCCTACCGTAGGTATTACTTCCTATTAGAAAATTAAATTGGACATTTCAGTGACTTATCCTTAATAATCTTCATAACATAGCTAACGCTGATGAATTCATGATAAAAAAATACGCTATCTAAGCCTATGAAAATGGGACTGATAAACAAATCGTTATTGGCCTATCAGCCATACGAGTAATCAGTGATAAGTGTTCTATTTGAACTGAGTCATACGTTTTACTAACAGATGCGTATATGCATACAATACAACAGATAATTATATACGAGTACTAGTACACAATACATAATGAGGGTTTTCGATATTTTTTCTGCCAGGCGCCGCTATGTAGGCGTGAGGTCCAAACAGCTGCCAGATTCATACAGTATAATATAATATATAATGTCCCACTGCTGGGCACAGGCGTCCTCTCGTATATGAGAGGTATTGGGCTATAGTCCCCACGCCGGCCCAAAGCGGGTTGAGAACTTCACATACACCTTTGAATTTCTTCGCGGATGTATGCAGGTTTCCTCACGATGGTTTCCTTCACCGGAAGCTAATGGTAAATATCATCTGATATGCCGTACATAAGTTTCGGAAAAACTCATTGGTACGAGTCAGGATTTGAACCCACGACCTCCGGTTTGAAAGTCAAACGTCTAAACTACTGAGCCACCACCGCTTCATACAGTACCCGAAAAAAACATTTTATTCACTTTTTATTCTAACACTTTGTTGACGTGATTAAAATGTATACCCGTACGAAATTGCAAGTTTCTAGTACTAAAGGCCACTGAGCTATGCTGTGGACAGACGGACATGGCGTTCGTACCTAGTTTATTACGGAACCCTAAAAGGATATGCTCAGTTAGCAACGATGGTCATGCAGTTACCTGCATTAGCGTTTCTGCTATTTTGTTTGCATAAAAGTATATTATAAATTTATAAATTTAT
>JALPQI010007564.1:0-50683 GCA_025490895.1 Thaumatotibia leucotreta | reverse complement strand
AGTTGTCATTTGTCATCTTGAGAAACGTCAAAGTCAAAACATTTCTGGAAAGGGGAAAAATAAAATAATAAATTGCCACTTTCTGATTGAATGTAAGAAAGTTGCGTAAATAGTTAGATATCTCTGTTTAGCATATAATGGTATATTTTAGAACTTAAAACAGTGTTTTAATAAGTAGTTACGATGAGTAAGCATATGTATTCTACAGCTAATCTTAGTGACAAAGAATTGAAAGAACAAGGAAACAGACTTTTCAGTTTACGACGTTACGAAGATGCTATGAATTGTTATACAAAGGCTATAGTAAGTGTATATGCTTTATTATTCACTACTTCAAACCTACTTGACTTCTATTTATGGAAATACAAATTATAAAGATGAAAAATCCTGCTTATCTAAGCAATCCAAACTCGCTTCGATTGTAAAATAAATGCAGCGAATCCGTTTGTGAGGGTCAAGTTGTGTATATTATTATTACTAGTGAATAATGAAGTGATTGTCTCATTTCGATTTATTATGTATAATAAAGTTAGATAAAGATAAATATTAACATTTGAGTGACACCATTCCAGATAGATTGTGATGTAAAACGCAGTGTGCATCCATTTGGTCAACTTATTGCCTTTCTTATACTGTAGAACTGTTACAAAATTTTACTACCTTCGAAGAAGAACATCAACTCATAATTATAAAATTAGAATAACATTAATTTATGCATGTGTAGTACAGTATTTTAAGTGTTTAATATTGATAGTCTGCTCACAAATAAAATTCACTGTAACTTAGGTAAGTTACAGTAGTAGGTAGTAAGGTAGCAGTTAGGTAAGTAGTTGATAGGTATCAACAATCACATAAAATGGATTTAGTAACTGTAAACCTACTCCACTGCCTTTACCAAACTTTCAGTTATCATCACACATCTATTACAGATCAAAAACCCGTCTGTAGCCACATACTTCACAAACCGAGCACTATGCCACCTCAAGATGAAGCGCTGGGAGGCAACTTGTCAGGACTGCCGGCGGGCTCTTGACATTGACTCAAACCAGGTCAAAGGACACTTCTTTCTAGGGCAAGCTCTTGTTGAGCTTGAGTGCTATGATGAATCTATCAAACATCTTCACAGAGGTAAAACATGTTTAGTATTATGCCATTTATGCTGTATAACTGTATAAGGTCCGTGTGGCTAAGTCCAGCATATTTTATTTTGAACAAAAGTCCGTCTTATGCATCTTATACTGTTCAATTAGGGTCGAAAATCAGTTGGTAGACGGACTTTTCTGATAGACAGTCTTACCCACATTGACCTTATTGCATAGAATTGTCTAGATGAGATTGCTGCAAAATATAATATGCATATGTGGCATAGCTTGTGGAATATGCCAATAGTGCAACAACAAACGCAAGTTAGTTTAACTTTCTTCTACAAAAGCTGCATTCAATTATGCATCAGCAAAAAATTCTGAAGGAATTAGATTCTATGAGCTGTAAGATGTAAATATGTTCAAGTTTTAATTCTGTTAGTTATAGTTTTTATCTAGTTTTAGTTTCGTTATACATTTAAATTTATCTTATGTTTTTAGTTAATTGTCTGTATAATTCTCAATGAAATGTACATCGTAAATGTACAAAATCTGTCAGTATTGGTTTATACCCAAATAAACATGCGTTCTAGCACCTCCTATATACATGACGTATATACTGTGTTAGAATAAATAACACAGATTCACAAATTGTAATTATTATATTCATACATAATTTTCAGCCAATGACCTAGCCCGAGAGCAAAAGCTTAACTTCGGTGATGACATTGCTGCTCAGCTCCGTATTGCCAGGAAAAAGAGATGGACTGTGCAGGAGGAGAAGAGAATCACACAGGAGATTGAACTGCAGACATATTTGAATAGGCAAGATGAATTACAGCTGAATAGCAGAGTTGGGCAAAAATCCGATTCATTGTGTAAATTATATTTGTGTGTGTTCTTTGCAAATCTAGATTACACATATAAAAGTTTTCGGAATCTTCAGACTACTTTTTGCCCCAATCTGCTGAATAATAAAAAAATATTCATGAAAACTAAACAGCATGCAGGGTGTAAAAATAATAAACGTGATCAGTTTAATTTCATTCAGTATTGTAGTTTAGTTAGGGAAAATGACAATAAATTATTTTCGGATTGGAATTGCATTTGTAGTGGTATTGTGTGTTTACAATGTATTGTGTGGTATTGTATTTTATATTATATTATATTATTAACTCTTATGATGTCATAATTCGACTAATAGTACACCTAATTGCAAAGATATAAGGTCCACCTTAAAGGCCCGGCCACATTGGTCTAAGGCGACCAACGGCGAGCGAATCCATGAGTTGGAGCGGGATGCCGATATCGATATGGGTATTCCCTCTCGCACGTATGGTTTTCCGCTAAGCCGGTCGCCTTAGACCAATTTCGTGGCCGCCGCATAAGAGTGTTACTTTTAGCAACACCACTGTAAATGCAATTCCAAGATGTCGGTATACTATACCCTGTACAAAAACATTATGTTTTTTACTTTTTCCTAAACAAAGTAAATTGATAATGAATGGATCCTTAATTAGACTAGCACTATTTTTGTTACACTAAATAGTCTTAATGATTCTGATTCTGGCAAAATACGAATAGTTGGCCGTAGACCATGTTCAGTATTTTGGATGTTGTAATATGTTTATGGTTACAATATATCACACACTTATGATCCAACGTACTTAGATTGAGTTACTGAAATAATCTTGTTACTTTAACCGCCCACGCCACAGATTAACGTAAAAACGTGCCTAATAGCGTCATAATACTCGTAATAAATATGTGCACTGTAACTTAACCTTTGACATTTCATATTTTTGCAGGTTAATAAGTGAAGACATGCAGCGTAGAATAGAAGCCTTAAAACTAGATCATAGTAATGAAGAAGATGTTAATTCAAAAACGGCGAAAATTGAAGAAGAATGTGTAAGTTATTACAACCAACAACATAAATATAATTTCAAATTTAAAGTCTCTTAAATCTAGATGTGGAAACTATTTTGACATCTTGCTAAAATATCATGTCCTCATGAATGTCAGTGCATACTCTGTCGAGTTCATAAAAATATACACATTTTCAAATCTTGATAGATTAAGGGTGCGGCTCCATTGACGCGGAGTGGAGCGGAGCTGTGTAAAATTGACCAATTACATTCTTCAAATTTAAAATTCGAAACACTGTGATGCGGTCTCATCGGCCGAGCTCTCCGCTCCGCGTCTATCAAGATAATAATTTGTGCACATAATTATGAACTCAATCAGTAGGTATTATCAAACCGGAATCAGAAAGGGATTCGAAAGTACTGTTGACACAACAAATGACACAATATTTATCATGAAAAGAGTTGTTTATGGATGTCCCGAGTAATTAATTAAACTATTGCATGTAAGTCTCTGAACTTAAACTACAAAAATATTGATTTAACTATGAATATATCCTAGATTGACTTACACACTGTCGTGTCAACAGTACTTTCAAATCCCGTTCTAATCGCGGTTTGGTAATACCTTATGTATCATCATAACAATAGTGTTTCAAAGATTTGATACAAAATAAGAAACATTTTGTGACAAACAAAAAGCGTTGCTGAGAAGCCAGTATAACCTTTCATAAATGGATAGCGTGTAAAAAATTTATAAATATGTTTCAAGTTGCTCTTCACTATGATTTTGTATTTTTTATTTTCAGAATAACTACACCAGTGAGTTAAATAACTTATTTGCCAAAATAGATGATAGAAGACGGGTAAGTTACATAAGCTAATTTCACTGGCAAAATTAATTGCGCCTAAAAAATTTGAAGTGCACATTACAGAACTCTGAGCGATTAGTACTAGGATACTTACATTTAATTAAAAAATATTACAATAAAGATTCCGGAAATTTTCACTTCTAGTGATATATTATAGGGATAGTAATATATTTATAAAATAAAGATGCTTTTAAATATAAATAAGGTACATAGGTTTAAAAATTGGTGTCATTGAGGTTGAGTATTTTTACAGCTATCCTAGCTTACCCATTCTTAAGAAAAACAGATAGATGGCCAAAGAAGAGATTCTGAATGGGATCCTGCCAGGACCTGGACACTGGGTATCCAAAAAAAAACAAGAAAGAACATTATATAAAAAAACTTAAATACTAACAGCTGTATTCATAAAAAGTTAGAGGACTGTTGAAGGGTTCTTCAGAGACGGATGTCAAAAACGTTATTCATAAACGTCAAATAGCGCTAATCAGTCCCTCAACAGTTCATTATCTCATGCTCAAGTTACGAGCTTAAATTACTCCACGTATTGCCGCACTGGATAATGATGTATCATAATTTTGATTTCTAGAAACGTGACGTCCCTGATTACCTGTGCGGTAAAATAAGCTTCGAAATACTGAACGAGCCGGTGATCACGCCCAGCGGCATCACGTACGAGCGGAAAGATATCGAGGAACATCTCGAGGTACGATAACAAAATCTGAGCCCGAAGTCAAGATGCCAATCGTTAACGTCGTTGTCAGCCTCCGTAGTCTAGTTGGTAGTGACCCTGCCTGCAAAGCTGGAGGTTCCGGGTTCGAATAACGGCGAGGGCATTATTTGTGTATTTATTTATCACAAATATTTGTTCCTTCGTCATGGCTGTCTATGTATTTAAGTATCTATATAAGTATCTATCTATTATATACACCGTGATCTCTAATAACCCGAAAGATTTTAACCATGCATTTTTGATGTAAAAACAAACAAAAAATATTATATGACTTTTGTCATTTTTGGCGAAAAAAAATTTTTTTTTTTAATTTTTTTTTTCAATTGTTATTTAATTTTTGAATGTATTTTGACATAAAAAGTAAAAGTTATTCATGAAACTAGCACTTACAATGAGTGTTAAGGTTTTTTTTACAAAAACCTCATTTTTAAAAGGTTTTATTTTTCACTTTTCGACATCTATTAATGAGGTTAGTGAGACTATTCTCTACCGATTTACAATTAGAAAATAGGCTTTTTTTTAATTGGTAATAACTCTGAAACTAGGCGATATCCAGAAAAGTTTATACGACATTATAGTTTCTAAATGTGGTCAGGAACACACTGTTAAAATCTTTCGGGTTATTAGAAATCACGGTGTATATCGTCGCTTGGTACCCACATCACAAGCTTTAATTGAGCTTACCTTGGGACGAAGTCGATTTGTGTAAATTGTCCCAAGATATTTATTTATTTATTTTATTTTAACGTTCCGAAGCTTAACGTAGATTTCTCTCTGTGTTTTATTTGTGCGACAAAGACTGTTTAATCAGTAGGCTTAGGACTTTTCATAGCATATCGTGGTTCTAAAATCCTTGGAGCCGCTATGTGTAAAATTTTCGAAGTCAAAGTCAAAGTATATTGTAATATTAAATATAATGATTTATACATACTTTCACATCGTTACTGAATTAATTTTAATCGAACGTAATTAATTTTATAAAACGTACTTGATTTCATAAAAATTACATACTAAAATATAATGATTTATACATACTTTCACATCGTTACTGAATTAATTTTAATCGAACGTAATTAATTTTATAAAACGTACTTGATTTCATAAAAATTACATACTAAAATATAATGATTTATACATACTTTCACATCGTTACTGAATTAATTTTAATCGAACGTAATTAATTTTATAAAACGTACTTAGATTTCATAAAAATTACATACTAAATTAGTTACCTACTTATATCAGAACAGAAACCATAAAAAAAACTAGACAATTAGTGTTCAAAACAAACTAGAAAAAGTCTTAAATAGCGATGAAAATGGCGAAAGTATCATGTTATTTTTCTCGAAAGTTTCGAATCTTTCGTATAGATTACATGTAACTTCCGAACAAGAAACAAAACTGACGTTACCTTTGAAGTAAATAGACTTCACTTCACGTTGATATCACATAGAGCATAGATTAATGATTCCAATTTATAAGTATTTTATCATAATTTAAACTGTTTAGTCAACTGATATTGAGATTTAGTCTTAAGCAAAATGAAAAGTCACGTGTTTGTACTAGAGCCAATACATTCGGAGTATCATAATTCAATAAAATAATCCAAAAAAAAGTATTTGACACGTAAACCACTACTATTATAAAATGCACTGTAAACTTATAAACCTATTTCATTATACTGTTTATACTACGTATAAGGTACACCCAGGTAAGACCGGACTAGTTTTTGGTGAGTTGAAAGGATGTCGCAAAAAAAAAAACAAAAATGTATTCTCACTAACTTTTACCTGCAGATGTGTTATGTACGTGATAAAAAAAACAAGCTTTCAATATAAATTTACTTGATGCCACTCAGCCGAATAGCTTAGGAGTAAACGTAAAGTCAAACTTACACTATTTTTTTCCAAGACACCCAATCGAAAAACCTTCTTGGCTTATGATCGGACTAGTATCTCATTTCAACTCTAAAGTAAGGAGAAGAAGGTGCATAGCTTCCTGTTAAAGATGGAATCTCCAAAAATTCTCGAAAAAAAACACTTTTTTTTAAAACGTTCGTAGCTCACGACTGATGCGGCTGAGTGTTCAGAGTTACATGTAATTTATACGAAAGATTCGAAACTTTCGAGAAAAACAACATGATACTTTCGCCATTTTCATCGCTATTTCCGATCTAGGAGGCATTTTCTAGTTTGTCTTGAACCTAATTGTCTAGTTCTTTATGGTTTCTGATAAAACTAAATTCGTATGCATTTTTTATGAAATCAAGTTCGATTTTTAAAATTAATTATGTTCGATTAAAATTAACTCAGTAACGATGTAACAGTAGGTATAAATCATTATAGTCATTATAGAAAGTGAATAGAATATTACAATATACTTTGACTTTGATTTCGAAAATTTTTCACATAGCGGCTCCAAGGATTTTAGAACCACGATATGCTATGAAAAGTCCTAAGCCTATTAATCAGCTACTGAGGGTTAATAAATGGCATCTTGGCTAGGCACCCTGTAGGTATAGGCCAAGCATGATAATTACATTTTTAGTAATAGGTTTTTCGGTATATGTTCTTAACTATCAAAACTATAATACATATTTCACACTAACTTAACTTAAAAAAATTGGTTGCCTGTAAAGTCGGTATAGAGGCGAAAGTTTTACGTGACAACGACTTTCACTTTTTGTGTATGTCTCTCTCGCTCTTCGGCGGGCTAACCATGCCCGAGTGGAAGGGACGCGTGCCTCTCACTCGCTCTCATTGTGAGCGCATAACGTGAGCGGAGCGTAATGCAGTTTCTTGAAGTGTCACCCGGCAAACCAATTTATAAGACGTTGTCACGTCAAAACAAGCCTGTTGCAGATATGTTTCCGACGATTAATGGTTAAGAAAATATTTTTGATCTTTATGTGAACTTAAAAACCTTGACAAGTATTTATATATTATTTAAGTATATGTATCTACATAGGAACTAGATAAGGCTTGCAATGTATCTGTATGTAGTTCTTGTGTTATGTATGCTATTTGTTGCAAAACTTATCTAGTGATCTATGTATCTATTACAATATATATCGTCGACTAGTATCCAGAACACAAGCATTAAACCGGCCATACACAGACCACTTCAGTCAATAAAAAGGAAGAAGTTCCCAATTAGACTGTATGTTTTTTTTAATGTTTGTTGCATCAGGGGCTTATTTCTCGAAAGCTTGTTACTTGTAATACAAGCGGAAGTCTCTTTTTGACACTATTATTTAGATAAGGGGCCTATTTCTCGAAAGCTTGTAACTTGTAATACAAGTGTTAAAAAGAGACTTCCACTTGTATTAAAAGTTACAAGCTTTCGAGAAATGCCCCCCTGAACTTCCGACTGCGTCAACCGATTTTGATGATTCTATAATTTATAAGTTTGTACCGATTAGTCCAGTTCTGACAATGGCATCATGAGAAAACTATATGTCTTTTTGCATTAAGTTCACGACAAACGGACGAAAAACTCAATATCACGCCACTCGGCGTAGGCGCTTAATTGAGTACACAGTATGATTGATTAGGTTGATTTGCGCAAAATTGTGCCATAATATTTGTTTATTTATTATTTAAATGTTATTATTTCAGCGCGTCGGCCATTTTGATCCAGTGACGCGCGTGAAGCTAACAGCAGACCAACTCATCCCTAACTTCACAATGAAAGAAGTCGTCGACTCTTTCCTGCAAGAAAACGAATGGGCACTTGATTATTAACTAGTTCCATATACCTACGTTAAATGTCTGTCTAATGTTTCTCAAACTTGCCCACTGTTGTGTCACTGTTTACTGTCTATTTTGTGACGACCGTTAACCATCTGTTAATGTTAAATACTTACCCCCTTATTCATAAACGTTTGTTAACTTAACAAGCCGCTAATAATTGTTTGTCCCTTTTGCTCTTATGGACACATTGTTAAGGCCGAAAGGGACAAACAATTATTAGCGGCTTGTTAAGTTAACAAACGTTTATGAATAAGGGGGTTAGATGATGAAGGCATCCTAAAGGACCGAAATATGTGGAGCCTGTAGTGAATCCTGGCTTTATGTTATAATATTGAATATGGGTATGTTTATGTTGTAAGAATAGTACATTGTGCATCTAGGGAGGTAAGCACGCTATTCTATTGCTAACAAGAGTGTTAGAAGATTTTGATTACTATTTTAATGATTCGAGTTAGTATGCTTCTTACCGACCTTGATGCATACAATGTTCATCGCACTTCGGAAAAAACGTTGTAAGTAAGACAAAATATGTATATTATTAGTACATTATTTTTAGTACAGATGGTGTACTGTTTAGGCTCTAGTGCGAGAAGTGGGTCATTTTACGTCAGGTTCAAAACTTCGGAGGGCAATCTGTACTAAAAAACGTCGTACGAGACACGTGCAAAAACACGTGTTCTTGTGTCGTAATGTACTATTAATGTTCCGGATGGTTCATGTTCAAGCGATTTGTTACCTAAAATCGACATAATACCGAAATAAATTAAAAGATTAAAGTCGAAGTCGAACATCCGGTATCGTCAGACTATGGGCCACTTCCATAATCTAATGTTAACCGACGAACATGGGGTCATACATTTTCGACACTTACGGCCTTATTCATAAAAAGTTACGCGCCCGCTGATGGGTTGTTGTTGACCGGATGGCTAAAAACGTTATTCATAAACGTTCAATAACGCTATTCAGCCGCTCAAACCTACTATAAATCCCCCGAAAGTTATAGAGCCGAGGACCCTTCTATAACGGTCTCATAACTTCTTATTTAACAAGATGGCTGCCAAAATTTTGATCAGCTGATTTTTGACAGGTGCATAACCATGCGTTTAAAGTAGGCAGAAGAGAAAAGACAATGGTATGAAAGTCTGATTTGGTGTATAGTTTTTTATATCGTCTATTCATCTGATTATTATTAAATATGTATCCAGAGATACTTAATTATATTTAGATAGGTATTTAAAATAAATATCCGATGATTTATTGTAAGTAGTTACGCAGTTTCGATTTTCTCTACATGTAACATTACACGAATCAGAAATGGTGGGAAAACTAATCTCCAACTTTTTTAATTTAAAATTTTGTTGATAGTTTTTCAACCATTTCAACTTCAACGTCAATACGCAGTGAGACTCCATCATGCAGGCCTTAAACGCTATTGATGCCATAAATAATTTGTGTAATCCGCCACGGCGTCCAAAAATATATAACATAAGGGCAGATCCCATTGAGGATCTGCCCGATGTTGAATTTAGGCGGCGTTACCGCTTTAATAAGGCGACTGTTTTGTATATAGTAGTTGGTGAAAGAAGACCTGAAGAAAGATCGCAGAGGAGCTGGTCTCACACCAGAACTTCAGGTTCTAACTGCAATTAGGTGTTGGGGTCGCAAGGAAGTAAATATTTATTTACTACTTACCCGTACTACTAACTGCCCAATGCCCATACCTAGGTACTAACTAGCCATACAATTATGTTTCGTTATCTGACCGTCATCGCAAGTACCTAATCATAAAGCTAACTGTTTTGATTAGTTACCTAGGTAAAAGAATACGTAGTAAGTACCTAATACTTTCAGGTTCAAGATGATGATAATATAATTATTTGAGATAAAAGTAAGTAACAAGGAATTAGGAAATATTTGCGAATTCCCGCCAGACAGCTGTCAAACTTTTTTTTAATTTGCGGTGAGACCACATTTTTGTCTATGATTTTGTCAAGGCGCCAACATAACGCGTCTAATCCGTTCAACAGCGGCTCAACAGTTATCGGAGAGATATTGAGCGTTTATGAATACCACTTCTTATAAACCGTTCAACAAGACTTATCGGCTCGATAACTATTGGGCCCCTCAAACCTTCAACAAGGAATTTTTATGAATAAGGCCGTTAACGTTTAAGCTCGGCTAACATAGATTGCACTTGTCCACTTGTCACAGATATATCGTCGGTTGTAATATGAATTAATGTAACCACCAAAATTACGAAATTGACTTAAGTATACCGTTTGACTGCAAATTTTCTGCTCTATCGAATGGTGTATATGAAATAGAGATATCCAGATCCAAAAACTTTGCCAATTTATTAAGTTTCTACGTTTTTACTAAAGTAGGTAGGTAAAGGTTTCAAAAAATAATAGATACATAGACAATATTTTAACGTAAGTACGAATTTGTAAGTACAAAATATGTCCTTCCTAATGTACTCACCATATTTTTATAAATGTCAATGCTATAAGCGCCATCTGTAATGTATGGCTCATAAGCAATTCGATTTAAATACACTAAATTACGAAATCCACTTTTGATGATTTTCATTAAATTATTAACGTATCTCCAAATAAAAATAAAAAATGTAACGTAAGCGCTAGTCATTTCCTGAACTACAACTGTGGTCGCAGTTAGTAACTGTGTGTCAAATAGACCTCTCAAAAATAAAACAAACAGTAGTTAATAATCGTATTGAAATAAACATTATTTCAATACGATAATTAACTAAAAAGATACAACATACTTTATATTATAAATGTCAAATTCGTTTTTGGGCCCTCCTGAAATTCGTCATTTGGTGGTTACATTAATTCGTATTACAACTGACGATATATGTTGCAAAAAACGTTAGTTTCCAAATATATAATTGACAACATAATGCGCCTTTCGTTTTACACATATAATATGACTTGCGCCAACATTTTTACTACAAGAGAAATACAAACACTGATTTTCTTTGCAAAACCTTTATTGCTTCATATACATATAGAATATAAGACAAAGATGAATTATCGAGAGCTTCGCTTTGTATTTGTAGTAGTGTTACTAAAAGTAACACTGTTCCGATAATCCTTATGTGTTCGCAATAACATTTACTATTAGTCAAATAATCACAAAAATCGGCAAAATTCAAATATAGAAAACCAGTGAGGTTGTAAATATAATACACAATAATACATAAATGCAATTCCATGTTCATCGATAATTCAATCGGTTACTTATTTTTAGCCACGATGATTGGCCATTAGTAGAAAATAGAACCAATTTGAACCCTAGGTCACTCTAGAACTGTCCAAAAGGCGTTATAAATCAAGCTGTAGGAAATATCTCTTTACTTGTTATTGTGACATGGCTCTACAAGTACATTAAATTCCAAAAATATGCTAACGAATTTGCTCCTGACGAGTATGTTCTGAAGGGTTACCACGATGTAATAATACGATTCAGTTTAGGAATCTGAATAGCGATGTGTCAGTTCCATAGAATAACTGCCAAAAACTGACAAACCGAACCTAAACTGAACCGCGTTTAACCACTTACCGCATAAATTAAAAAAAAATATTGTTGAAAGGAGGATGGGCAAAAATGTATGGACCCTGGCCTAATAGCCAATAACAACAAGCTATATATTTTTGGAAAGGTTGTTTTGTACTCTACAATTTTTGTTTAGGCAGAGACGGTCTAACAGCTATGAGAAAAAAGTTATAGGTAAAATAATCATTTAGCAATGAGACATTTATTTCGTAATATTCACCTTTGAATATTTTTGGACAACATACAATGATCCTTAAATGTATTTTTATATACATATACAGAATATCTTACGGGACTACGACACATTTGCGGAAATTAAACACTACTAATTTAAGACTTATTAGTAGACCCCGGTATCGGAGGTGCAAAATGGTAGCTGTCAAGTTCTTAGGGATGGGGTAAAAATATTTGTGATGTCGATAATTAAAGTTACATATCGACAATTTTTAGGGTTCCGTAGCCAAAATGGCAAAAACGGAACCCTTATAGATTCGTCATGTCCGTCTGTCCGTCTGTCACAGCCGATTTACTCGAAAACTATAAATGCTACAGTAACGAAATTTGGTGAGAATACGTGTTGTATGAACCGCTACAGGATTATGATACTAAATTGTAAAAAAAACCATTGGGGTGGGGCCCTCCATACATGTAACTGAGGGATAGAATTTTTTTTTTAGTTTTACATAAGCGTGTGGGGTATTAATAGAAAGGTCTTTGAAAATGATATGAAGGTTTATTCATCACATTTTTATTTAAACAAATCGTTTTCGAGATATCAGCTCTCAAAGTCTGAAAAATGTGTCCCCCCCCCCTCTATTTTTTAAACTACGCGATATAAAATTCTGAAAAAAATATATGTTATGCACATTAATAAACTCTATCAACGATTTTTGGTTTGATTAAATTATCTCGTATAGTTTTTGAGGTAGGTTGATTTAACTGTATTTTTTTAATAATAAATTGATAATGGTACGGAACCCTTTGCGCGCGAGTCCGACTCGCACTTGGCCGGTTTTTTTTTACCATAATAATGAGCTAAGACTTTAAACGCACCTATTTACGATATAAACTAGGACTACATAATTACAAAATCAACAAAATATTTATTTAATGTTATGTAACATCGCCATACTTTTTATTGAGGCAATTGTCGATGAACCTTCTGAAGTTTGGGTTTTCGAATTTGGTCCAAAGTATGTTACAACTGACGAAAAACTTAAGCAGATCTCGGTTACAGTTTAATTGGTTTTAATTTTTTTCTTTTTTTATGAGTGTTTTCACACAAGATTGAGTTGCAATGCAAGATATGCACGATTAAAAATATTGGAATGGAATATCCTTTATTAAATAATCAATATTAGTAGAACATACGTGGTTGATTTCCTCTTGATGGCAATTCGACTCCATTTGTTTTTTTAAATTCCAACATCTGGAAATTATGTGTATTCTGCAAATTGTATATTAAATGTTTTTCATTCATTTTTGAAGTTCAGGGTGTTCAGCAAGAAGTGACTCCATTTTCTATTGTATAAAATATTTTAGGCGAATAGACTCGTAAACACGGCTAAATAATCGAAGACATCGTTGTAAGATGGCTTTGACTATCTATTGACATAAATAATTTATTATGAGTATTTAATATCTCAAAAGTTTTTATTCAATGTTGTGCAACTCGAAACATAATAAATGTAATTGCAACCAGAGATTTGTATTGTAATAGTAATGATTTATATATTAAATGTGAATTATTATTATAGATCCCAAAAAAAGGTATTCAAAGAAATGGTCCTCGTACATAAAAAAATCGAGTATCGATATCGACATCACAAAATGTGTTTACCTATCCCTAAGTAAGAACTTGACAGCTATCATTTTGCACCTCCGATACCGGGGTCTACTTATTAGGAACGAGTAATAATGACTGTCACTAACTGTCAATCACGAACACTTGCGATAGTTAAATACTCTGAAACTCCCAGTTTTTAAGTGCTTTTAAGTTTCTTCACACACATATTTGGAAGTTCCTGCCATAGTAAAAGTTACGGAGCTTAAAATAAGCTATCCAGAGACATATCGTTTGTCGTTATTGGTTAATAGGCCAATTTGCCCACTCTCCTTTGAACTCTAATAGCAATCAATAGAGTTCAATTTTATAGCGGCCATATCTGCCTTCGTATGCAGTAAGGGGAGGTAAGGGGGAAATCATGGTAGCTCCCCTGAAATGTTCTAATGAGAATTCGTATGAGTAGACGTGAGTGCACTAGTTTTGTACTGTACCGGGTGCCAATCAATGGTTGATTTGATTTCTATGCCAATTTATCTTATGATTTATTGCTTATATATCAATTTGTAATTTCTATAGTATTATGGTTGCCATAGAATGTAAACGTTATAACGAAACGATAAATATCATAAAAATATGAAATGCTTCTTATCAATACAGACAAGTAACACATTTGACATTACATCAAAGGCACACTAAGACGTATTTTTTTGACAGATGTCTGTCTCACATACGCTTTTTTTGGTTTATTACGTCTTAGTGTTTGTTTATCTGTGACCCAAGGTAACATATGAATTTTATAAATAGTGCAAAATCTTAGCTAATAAGTATTTGCTTTGAATTTACTGTGTCATTACTTTCCACAATAGATAGCTAGTTACTTAGACATTTTGTAATAGGCGATTCACATAAGCAGCAAATCAAAATATTCATAAGTGACATTAGTCATAGTATACAAATAATGTACTGTATTTAAGACCATTATAGAATATAACACCCAGTACTCAGCCGGAAACCGTATGTAAACTGTACATGTAAACTGTATGTAAACTGTTCGTCAGTGGAAAACAAAAAATTTGTAAATAAACCTAAAAACTTGTATTATTTCATAATCACGCACTTTTAAAACAGTTTTGGTTTTATCACTAATTTAAAAACTTAAACCTGGAGTTCAGGTAATTTTTTAATTAAAATTATTGATAATCAAATACTATCGAAAGTCAGCCATGGAAAGTATTTGTTTGCACTTGTTTTCTTTTCTACAGACTAACAGTATACGAGTATATTGTATGATTGGGAAGAGTATGAAACATATCGAGGGCTACTTAGGAAAACCCTATAAATCGAGAAAACAGGTTTTAAAATACGAACTATATGATATGACATTTACTTGAGATAACTAGGTTAACTAGGCAACCTCGATTTGTTACACTCTTTTCTAACTCATATTATAAGGTCGACCACTGATGCGTGGCCGGCCATTGGTTCCTTATCCATCATCAAGTGATGATCTTGACCATAGATGAATAATAAGAAATACCTACTCGGTGTAACAACGATAGTGGTGATTCGCTCAAGGGTTTGTTCCGAATCCTGTATCCGAATTGGGTAAGAGTAGGCAAAAAAATTGTTTGCATTAAATTTTCTTGGATGAATATGGTCTTCCTTATTACACCCGGCAAACCCTCCGGGAGATGTGCTTTTTTTCACTAGGCACAGTCTTTTAAAAACCCTATTTTTGTTCCACCTTCCTTTTTTTACAAAATACGATAGACAGTACTATTACAAATATCAGACTAGAACTCCCACCTCATTAGGACGAGTACTTTTTTTTATAAAAATCATCAAAGTTTGCCTATATCCGGGTCATGAAATTTACATTATTTTTTATTTCTTAAAAACAGGTATACTTGAAATTTTTTTGATAATACCACGTAAATGCGGATGTAATTCCCTATCGTTCGCAATTAAAAAAATAAAATTACCGTTAGTACTTTCGAAGAAAATATGGTTATTAGACTTTTCAGTTTACATTAAATATTTCCGAAATTCCGCCGTATTAGATGGAGATATTTTAGCACGTGATAGCTCACGTGTATATTAATCAACTGTATTTAAATCTCTGTCTAATTCCGTGGAAAATAGAAGTTATCAATTTTTGAAGTTATATCCGGTTTTATTAGAGCTAGGGCTGTCAAAACAACTTTACGGTCACTTGAGTTGAAAACTTATCCGGGTGCCATTTTTTACTTCTGTGGCTACGTTTCGATGAAAAGCTACATGTGACGGAGTCCACCCTCGTAAGGTGATTACTAAAACCCCACGTCAATGCATATAGCATGGAGGGACCGCGAGTGAGGCATTATGGAGCTTTGGAATTTGTATTAAAACTCGGCTATAAGGCAGAAGTAAAACGTTGGCGAATTCCGCAGAACTTTGAAGATGTCCGTTTACTTGAGGTGAGAAAAAAAGAATTCAATCGGATATCAGAGAAAGAATAGGCCTGGTAGTAGATGTTGTACGTCCCACTTCAGGAACCACAAATGATGGGAATACTGCTCAAATTGTTTTTTCGGACCAATATCGTGTGACTTTTGCCGAAATCTTGAAAATTGAGAAGTGGCTTTTGGATGACATTTATGTTATCTTGACAGTAATCTCGAGTAACTTACCAATCAATCCAATAAAATTCGACGCTTTTTGCAGAGATCTAGCATACCTGCTACGTAATTAAATACGATTGGCTTCCAATGACAGTTACCTTGCACAAGATTCTTACACACGGTGCCAGAATAATAGAATTGTCCCCTTTGCCAATTGGAATGCTCTCTGAACAGGGGGGCAGAAACGAGAAATAAATTGTGGAGGTCCGACAGAGAGCACGATTGTCGAAAAACGAGTCCGCCCGAGGGCCGAGAGAACCGCTATCGACAGAGGCAGTACGATTATTGAAATCTGTTGATTATTCGGTCCCTGATATTCAGGATAATGAAAATTTGGTCTTGTCCAATGAGGACTAAACTTGCAACCTGCATCCCTCCATTTCATCGAAAATGTTTTTATCTGACGGTTCATTTAATAGGACATTATTTGAATTTGAATTTAAATATTTACTGAATGCCATTTTTCTTATTTGTTGTTATAGCGGCATATCACGGCCTATCACGGTTTGTGAGATACAGCTTGTTGACAGATAGACCGAAGGACTTATATGACGAGACTGACTTAATTTCGTCAAAAATATATTTCTATTCAGAGTTGGGCAAAAAGTAATATGATTACTTCTGTAAATTACATTTGTATGTGTACTTTGTAATATATATTACAAAGTACACATACAAAAGTAATCGGAAGGAGTAATATTACTTTTTGCTCAACTCTGTTCCTATTCAATGAATCGATTTATATCCGGATATCCTAATGAAAGACAATGGTACCCGGATATACGAAGTGGCAACCCTGAGTATTTTTTTCAAAAATGTATATCTGCTATTTTCCACGGAATTAGACGGAGATTTAAATACAGTTGATTAAGATACACGTGAGCTATCACGTGCTAAAATATCTCCATCTAATACGGCGGAATTTCGGAAATATTTAATGTAAACCGAAAAGTCTAAAAACCATATTTTCTTCGAAAGTACTAACGGTAATTTTATTTTTTTAATTGCTAATGATAGGGAATTACATCCGCATTTACGTGGTATTATCAAAAAAAATTCAAGTATACCTGTTTTTAAGAAATAAAAAATAATGTAAATTTCATGACCCGGATATAGGCAAACTTTGATGATTTAAAAAAAAAAAAGTACTCGTCCTAATGAGGTGGGAGTTCTAGTCTGATATTTGTAATAGTATTGTCTATCGGATTTTGTAAAAAAAGGAAGGTGAAACAAAAATAGGGTTTTTAAAACACTGTGCTAGGGTCACTGGATTAAAAGATATCGGTTCAAATCGCTCACCACTATAAATACAGGGTTACTTTTTCATCGATACAATACATTTTACCATATCATTGGTATCGATAATAGACCACATTTTATCAAATAAAATCAACACATTTTTTGTTAATTTTTACTAACTTATCCTTAATGCAAATGTAACATAATGGGCGCACCAATTTCAAGGCGTCAACGGTGCGGTATGACGCAGGCGGCGGGGAGGGGTGATCCAACCCGCCATGCCGCGCGCGATGTCATTTTAAACAAACAGTTGACAGTTTGAGCGTTTTTCTAGTTATGCACATTAGTACGGTCAAATCGTACATAATTTTACCCTAAACTCGCAAATCAAGTAGTATCGCTGCATTTTTGGTATGTTGTTTAGACACCACAGGGCAGTATAAAACCACATTTTGCAAGCAAAAAAAGGTTGTGCTAGCTGGGTAGTACGTGAAAAACTGCGAAATTTATGGCCATTTTTTAGTTTCTGATTTTTATTTAAAAAATCTTACGTTTTTTGATATCATATGTTATTAAACGTTTAAAGACTAATAAATTTCCAACAAGTTGAGCTAACAGACATTACCGTAGGTCTTATAGTTTCAGAGATTCGAGACTTTAAAAAGTACTCCTTTTTGTAAACTAGATAAAATTTTGTGTTTTACTAACATTTTCGGCTTAATATCGCCTCACCTAATTAGGCTACGAAAACATGCGATAATGACCTTATAGCGCACTTAATATTCTTTAATTTAAGGGTAAAATTAGGTCAGTGAACTTTGTAGTTCAAAGTATAAACGCGAAATTCATAAGGCAGGAGGCCCGCTATCTAAGTTTTTCATACAAATCGCAAGTCGAGTTGCAAAGCTGCAATTTTGGTATATTATAAAGGCCTTATAGATATATACGAAAATGCATATTAAAAGAAAAACAAAATAATAGTTTGGGCATAGGACGTAAAAACGGAAAAAAAATCGAACTTTTTTTAGTTTTTGACGTTTAACTAAAAATCTATTATCTTTTTGATACTAATTGCTACAAAACCAAGAAAGAACATTAAATTTGAAAGGATTTGAGCTACGTTGCATCACCGTAAGTTATATATATTTTGAGATACGACTTTTCATAAAGTGCCCTCTTATCAAAAATTTAACAAATTTTAGGTTACATTAAAGCTATTCACTAAATATTGGCAAAACGTTCGCGCTAAGAAAAAAAAAGTAATTGTAGATAACAACTACATTAAATTTGGAACAAATTGAGCCGATAACAATTACTGTAAGTCTTATAGTTGGGGGTATACGAGGCTTCAAAACATGCATTTATTTTCTTAACTTAATGAAGGGCACATTTTGAAATGTCGTATCTCTAAATCTATATAATTTAGGGTAATGCAAGGTAGCTCAAATCCTTTCAAATTTAATACTATTTTTAAGTTTTGTAGCAATTAGTATCAAAAAGATAATATTTTCTTAATTAAACGTCAAAAAGTAAAAGAAGTCCAATAATTTTTCAGTTTTTTTCGTCTTATGCCGAAATTCCTATTTTGTATTTCTTGTATTATACATTTTTGTACGTCCTTATAGGGCCTATATAATATACTAAAATTGCAGCTTTGCAACACGACTTGCGATTTGTATGAAAAACTTAGATAGCGGGCCTACTGCCTTTTGAATTACGTGTTTATATTTTCAATTACAATGTTTGCTGACATGATTTTATCCTTTAACGAAAGAATATTAAGTGCGCTATAAGGTCATTATCGCATGTTTTTCGTAGCATAATTAGGTGAGGCGATATTAAGCCGAAATCGTTAGGAAAACTCAAAATAGCGTTAGTTTACAAAAAAGAGTACTTTTAAGAAGTCGCAAATCTCTAAAACTATAAATCCTACGGTAATACATGTTAGCTCAATTTGTTGAAAATTTATTAATCTTTAAACGCTTTCTAATATATAATGTCAAAAAACGTAAGGTTTTTTTAATAAAAATCAGAAACTGAAAAATGACCGTAAATTTCGCAGTTTTTCATGTACTACGTAACTAGCACAACTTTTTTTTGCTTGCAAAATGTGGTTTTATAGTGCCCTACGGTGTCTAAACAACTTACCAAAAATGCAGCTTTACTACATGTTTTGCGAGTTTAATATACGATTTGACCGTACTACATCGATAGATGCGTAATACGTCCACATTTCTTGTTAGATTTGCGGATAAGTTCGAACATTAGTATTTTACTTTTTGTTTCAAAGGGGTAGTATATCGTCGTTGAGATTGCCAATGCCCACATGTGTAAATTCATAATTCGATAAAAGAAGGCTGTAAACATATGTCACTTGAATTGATTTTTCAGTTCCTGAAATTGTGCACATAACGGAAATGGCAATCTCAAAGACGATTTCCTATTTTGGACTACTATTACGTATGTTGATTTTTTATTGTACTGGTGAAAAATAAACCCTGTATAATTAAACTGTTAAATGTCAGAGAGCCTAGGTCTCCATTATCAAGCACTGAGCCCGCGTTTAATTATATTTATAGTTATTATGGCTCACGAAAGTTTAAATTCAACGATCATCACTATTTAGTTACAGTCTGTGTAATGCTAATGACTATACAATTTGTGATACAAGTTCGTATTGTAAGCTGTTGTCTACGAGTGGCTGACTGGCTGTAATGTGAAACTCTAGCGGTAGAGAGAGTTTTGCACGGAGTTTTTTAGATTAGACAAATACATATACAGTCAAGGTAAAATATATACATGCACGCAAAAGGACAGTATTAGAGATCGTGTATACATATTTTTTGTCCTCTATGCGCTTATATCTTACCTTGATTAAACGGGTAGCTGTGTGAAATCTTCCCAGTATTTATCAATTATTCGATTCAAATGCTCAAATGCTCCCATGTCTCTGCATTGTCGGCAAAGTCGTTTTGGTCAAATACGTGGATCTCTGATAGTATTTAGGTTTAAAAAAGTCAAACATTAAATTCAGTGATTTACCCTGACTCCTTATCCCTAAACTAAACTTATAGGCCTTTAACACGATCGGGCGAACCACCAACCACCAACCACCAACCCGTGGTTGAAGGTTGATATAAAACAGACCGTGTAACGATTGACCCAACTGATATTTGGTTGATGCCAACAGCCTTGATTACGAGCGTATAAAAACTGACAAGTTGAATCAACCATGAAGTGATTTGTTTGAACTTCTTACCTCCTTATTCATAAATATCTCCTAACTTTGCAAGCCGCCAAGTATCGTTTGTCCCTTTCGCTATTATATACATATTTATCAGACCGAAAAGGACGATTACCCGAGGCTTCTGGTAGTTAAAAATGTTTTCCAATTTGACAACCTAATTAAAGTTGACCTACCCACCTTTGCATAGATTTCAAGATAGTCAAATTATTAAGACCTTTTAAAAAGCTAATGCATTATAATATTTCGCACTATTTTACTTGTTAATGCTTTATCTATGCTCTAAGTATATCAATACTTTAATTAAGAAAAACATACCTACCTATTATTTTATTTATAAATTTTGCAAAATAGTACTGTGCAGTTTCATTACTTAGATACTTGTTAAATCCAAATTTATATTTCACGCAAGATTTCAATAATATATTTGGATGTATTATAAATTATAATATTATTTAGCATTAATCAATTCTCTAAGGTTTGTTTCATGGCGAAAAGTTATGTTACGCCATGTACAAGTGTACACACGCCAATACAGTTGTTTACTTACCATTCGTGATATTATACAGGTGCAAACTGATTTTGAGATGTATTGAAAAACTGGTTAACACATTCGCTGCCGTCAAAGATGCATTCTACAAAAAAGTCCACCGATGTCCCGTACAAACACGGTTTTTATAAAAATTTTAGGTTTATCGAAGTTCTCTTTCGTGATAAGACGAGTCAAATTATCGGAATATACAGGCATGCGTTTGTACGGGACTGCCCATGGAATGCTCCAACGCACTTAATTCATACAAACAAGAAGGCAGGGAATGTTAACTGAAATCGCGTACCTAGAAAATGAAAATCGGTTTGCATTCCCTAAAGTTATAGTACTCGTAAAATGCACGAATCGTCACATAATTGTGTTGGCGATAGTATATTCTCGATGGATTGTTAAGTTGGTAACTATCCGGTGACTTATTTAATTATGATTAAAACGAAATAAACGTCGTTTTGTATCCGATATCGTTTTATTGTAACTCATCTTTCGAACGAATATTATGAACCTTATCTGCCAGCTGTACAATTTGCTTTTCACCACACTGCTTGGAAACGCGCTGTTTTGTCCAGTGATTTCGGTGCAAAATTGTGTTAGTTGTTGTTGGTGTGGTATGCTCGAAGTGTAGTGTATTGACACGACACCTTTAGGAGTTCTTGGCGCTTGGCGTTCAAAAAGTCAAGCACTAGAGTGTGGTAATACTGTCGATGTAGCTTGGAAAGCGCGTATTGCAGCTCCTGAGCAAAACTTGGCCACCCAGGTTCTGGAAGTGCTATACTATTTAGACGTGTTTGAGATCCACCGTTTACATTTATATGCATCATAGCACGTATGTGATTAATATCGGGAAGATTTAGATAGGAGGTGCTAGCACTTATTACTTGCCTAAGTCAGAATAGTCGAGCGGTCTAAGCATCAGCCGTGAAAGCTGGGGATGTGTGTTCGAATCCCAACTTGGACGTTGGTGAACTTGCGCTTTTGAGGGTTCCGTAGTAAACTAAGACCCCAGCCGGCTATGGTGGCAAGCTAAGACATTGCCTGAATGAGCCATGCCACGAGTCAGAACGGCGCGAACGATTTTAGCAGCGGCACGGATCGGGCGGATTATTACAAAACAAAATATTTTGGGTTTTTTTCGCTCCGCGATATTGGACTCAGAGTCATTTATTTCTAAATGAAATTTTAAATAGGTACGAGTAGACCTGCCTTATACTTAAATGGCACAGATTGCGCATCCGAATGTTCAATCTCATACTAGGTAGTGTACTCATCCAAATTTTAGGGGTGTTTCGTATAATCATTAATATCATTATACAAAGTATTCACTAAAAGTGTGTTTGTGCATGTGCACACCTTCTCTCCTATTTAAAACGTCTATTTAATACGAGCTGCTTTGAAAACACTGAAGGGCCAGTTTTGATAACGACATTGCGTGCTTTGAGTATCTACATCCCATTTGATTGATGCCGCTAAGATCACTGTGAATGACAAGGCATACTCCAATTTCTATATTTTATTCTAAAACTTTGTCGGCGCGATTAATATGTAGGTACTTATACCAAAGCTACCTACCTATACCAAATTGCCAATTTCTAGTAGGTACTAACGGTTACTGAGCTATGCTGCGGACAGACAGACGGACATGGCGAAACTACAGGTAAGGGAACCCTAAAAAATGCACTAATATAATGGAATGAAAAAAATTGGTATGCACCGAAAGTTGAATGAAATTCCATTTACGACCTCATTCCTTCAAATTTTAAGTAAAAGTTATTTGAATGTACTTATTATGTCGTAAACTAACACCCGTTAAGAGCTTCGCTCGTATTAGACTTACACCCTGTATATAAGAAACATAAGTAACATAGCCAGTGATCGGCACCACTCGTGCTACACGGCAGTATAATAAATAAATAAATATCTGGACATCTTACACAAATCGACCTAGTCCCACGGTAAGCTCAATTAAGGCTTGTGATGTGGGTACCAGGCGACGATATATACAGGGATTACAGGGTGGGAAGGAGTATACCGACAGACTTTACCAATGCATTTTTGATAACAAAAGAAGTAAAAAAAATATGTGACATATGTCATTATCGAACAAAAAAAAATTTTTTTTGGTTATTCCGTTTTTTGATAATTCGTTTTTTTTGTACATGACCAGTATGTAGGGAAAGAATTTTTTTTTCAGGATTTTTGATATTTTTTTTTTGTTGAACATTTTTCTGAAACTTTTTCGTCATTTTCTCTAACTTTAATCAGTGTGTATGTCGAGATGAAAATTACTAGTGTAAGAATTTTAATCGTGCAGGCATTTTTCAGTGACTTGTGATGAAAATAGTTTTTTGAATAACATATCATTATCTCTTAAACTAAGCCGAATCCAGAAAAGTTCATATGGAATTATAGCCTCGAAATGTGTTCAGGAATACACCTTTCAAGTTTGTCGGTATACTTACCAGCCACCCTGTATAATAGATAGATACATACAGATACTTAAATACATAGACAGCCATGACCAAGGAACAAATATTTGTGATAAATACACAAATGATGCCCTCGCCGGGATTCGAACCCGGAACCTCCTGCTTCGTAGGCAGGGTCACTACCGACTAGGCTACGGAGGCTGACAAACATAATATATCGTATAAAAAATATACGGACACGAACATGACTTATATTTTTTCCCCTCACTAGCTCGTAAAGCGCTCGTTTATCCTTTAATACGAGCGGGTAAAAACGCTTTTTACACACTTGTGAATAAAGTAATTTGACATTTCTCTAATTCCTATAGCCCCCCAACCGCCTAGTATAAGTGGATCTGTATGACCGTAGTAAACATGCGCAATCGGAGCTCACATGTTAAATTGGTCGTTTCTCATGTGACTTTGTAAGCCATTGGCAATATTGATGTTCCATAAGTAACTCTATTCTACGATACGTTTCGACATTGAGTTTTAAATAGTTTCTTTAAGTTAATTTACATGTGGATGAGATTTGTAATCATATTTCCTCGCGATAGTGAGGGGAAAAAAGTTGTATTACACTTGGCGGCAAAGTTTGTTCAACTCTCGTGCCTTGAGACCTTCGCAATGCTCAAGATTCCAGTTTTTGAACCACTCGCTACGCTCGTGGCTCAATTTTGGAATCTTTCGCTAGCTCAGGTCTCAATATTGGCACGACAGTTAAACAACAACTTTGCCCCCTTGTATAATAAATAACTATTTTATTTAACACTATTGAATTACACACACTCGAACATATTTTTTTGAAACAAAAACATGATGTGTGTGCTGATCACTGAACATAACATACCTAAATATTTGATTGCATGTTTGAGAAAAAAATATTCCATTTTTAAACTGGTTTAAATCACTTACCTACCCATACGAGCTTAAACTTTAGTAATCACCCAAAGCGGAAGTAACAACAAAGCCATTAAACCGAAACATCCATTAAACACGTCTTGCCAAACAGCGAACAAGTATTTAAATTCCGAGCATAAATCATATGGGGATTGTTTTATTAGAGAATTGAATAGGACGGGCCTGGAGGCACGCCAGAAGCAACAGTTTGGCTACGCAGCTGCTAATAGGTTGGCAACCGGTCCAATGGATACGATACAACCCTGTAAGCGTACTGTATGTAATTTTTACACCTATAGTTAAGCCGGAAATATATTATTTTGATCCCTTTCGACACAATCCACTATTAGGAGCATTCCATGGGTCGTACGCAGGGATCGGAACCGGATTTTTAGAAAAACCTCGAAATTCTTTTTATGTAGTTTTTCAACATTTTATGTAATTAAATATTAACATCGTATTTTTGAATTACTCCATTAACAAAAATACTATATACCGAAGAGAACGAAAAAGAACGGAATTCTAACCGTTTATTAACATCGTATTTTTGAATTACTCCATTAACAAAAATACTATATACCGAAGAGAACGAAAAAGAACGGAATTCTAACCGTTCTTTTGTATGAAGAAAAAACCGTTATCCGATCCCTGACCGTACGGGACAAATTGTACGCATTTTTTCAGTTAACATCGAGAATATCAAGAAATCTGAGTGTTATATCCTATGTAACTTGCATCCAATATGAACGAAAGGATCGGCGATGTATACTTCATCATCAGCCTATGAGAGTCCACTGCTGGACGAAAGCCTCTCCTATTAAACTATGCGTATAGACGCATTAGGAGGTAAATGCCCATAATCGCCACGCTGGGCAAGCGGATTGGCGATCGCAGTAATGTGTCTACAGTGATGACGCTGCTGCCCATCATTAATCGTTATCAAAAATGGTCAGTGACACTTCAACACCTTAGTCGACTCTTACGACACCCGCAGGAGGAGTTGGGGTGGTGACAAATGTATTCTTATTGCCGTCACCACGCGGCGGATGTATACTTAACAATTATTAATAGTTGTGAAATCGTTACGAATTCGTGGGAAAATAAATAAAATGGTAGCGACTAGCGTTTGTACGGGACACTGCCAGTCCACCGCGATTTCAGGTGTATTCAATGGTCCAGGATGTTTTACCGAAATTAAAGATTTTAATTGATATTTACGAATACAATCTAAAAGACGAAAGAATAATGTACAAATTACATGGAAAATATGTCCAAAAACCTTTACATAATTACAATAAAAATTAAAAAATGCGATCGTTTATGCGGGACACAAAATTTATTCTACGGGACTTGCACGAAATTAAGATTTACATAGCGTTTTTTGTAAACTTTAACTAAAATAAACGTAATGTAATATACAGGTGGTCCAAACCTAGACGTCAAAAATTTTTTTTTAGATTGCTCACGTCATGAGATATCAGAATATACCCCATGTATGTTAGCCGATTCTTTGTAGTTTTCGAGTTATGAATTTTTGAATAAAAAATTGACAAATACGGGAATGTAGAAATTTATTAATAAAAAAAAAAACTATTGGGTTTTTTAACTAGTTTCTTTTTGTAAAAGTATTACTACAGATAAAGCATTTACTGATAAAAAAAAATTGCGTCCTCACTTTGATACAAGTAGGATAAAATATACCAAATTCAAAATTTTACGCAAAAAACGCATCAAAATAGCATTAATGTACGTAAATAAAAAAATAAAACATATCTCAAGGAATTTTCGTATTCTAAAGACCGCCCTAGACCTTGAGCCTTCGTAAGAACAAAAAAAAGTGCTACTTAATAATGAGGATTTTTCGGAGTAGTCGGTCAAATAAACTTAAAAAAAAGCTTCTACATTTTTTATTTAAAAATAAAGTAAAATTTCGTTTGTTCTGTTGTTCTTATCAATAAACAAAGACAGAAAATACCACGAAAACTCAATTTGTGTAGTTATTCACGTCATTTTTTACTACTTTAAAATTTTAAGCTTTTTTATGTTTATTTGACCGACTACTCCGAAAAATCCTCATCATTAAGTATCATTTTGTTTTGCTTTTACGAAGGTTTAAGGTCTAGGGCAGTCTTTAAATTACCAAAAATCCTTGGGATATGTTTCATTTTTTTTATTTACGTACATTAATGCTATTTTTAGGGTTCCGTAGCCAAAATGGCAAAAACGGAACCCTTATAGATTCGTCATGTCCGTCTGTCCGTCTGTCCGTCTGTCACAGCCGATTTACTCGGAAACTATAAATGCTACAGTAACGAAATTTGGTGAGAATATGTGTTGTATGAACCGCTACAGGATTATGATACTAAATTGTAAAAAAAACCATTGGGGTGGGGGCCCTCCATACATGTAACTGAGGGATAGAATTTTTTTTTTCGTTTTACATAAGCGTGTGGGGTATTAATAGAAAGGTCTTTGAAAATGATATGAAGGTTTATACATTACATTTTTATTTAAGCAAATCGTTTTCGAGATATCAGCTCTCAAAGTCTGAAAAATGTGTCCCCCCCCCCTCTATTTTTTAAACTACGCGATATAAAATTCTGAAAAAAATATATGTTATGCACATTAATAAACTCTATCAACGATTTTTAGTTTGATTGAATTATCTCCTATAGTTTTTGAGGTAGGTTGATTTAACTGCATTTTTTTAATAATAAATTGATAATGGTACGGAACCCTTTACGCGCGAGTCCGACTCGCACTTGGCCGGTTTTTTTGCGTTTTTAACGAAAAATTTTGAATTTGGTATTTTTTTATCCTGTTTGTATCAAAGTGAGGACGCAAATTTTTTTGTCAGTAAATGCTTTATTTATACTAATACTTTAACAAAAAGAAATTAATTAAGAAGCCCAATAGTTTTTTTTATTAATAAATTTCTTCATTCCAAAATTTCGCAAAATTAAAAAAAAAAGATCATAACTCGAAAACTACAAAAAATCGGCTAACATACATGGGTATATTCTGATAGCTCATGACGTGAGGAATCTAAAAAAAATTTTTTGACATCAAGGTTTGGACCACCCTGTATATCGAAAACATCCATTATTCCCTCAACTTCATTGTAAAAATTGTAACTAACATAATGTTAACAGAATAAATGATAAATTTTCAATATTCCTGGAAAAACGTCTAAAGTTAGCCAAGAGTAAAGCTTTTCAATTGAATCAATATTGTTGTATTCAATCATGGAAAAACCGTTGTAGCTGATCTTTATTATACTGACAGTGCAATGTATTTTCGTAAAATCTGCATAAGGGCGAAATTATCTTGATTTTGCTCCTCAATAACAGTAAATAAAATGTGTATTATTACTTTATGACTCATACATTTACTTACATTATTATGTATTAATATTATATGCCGTGTGGTGACGGCAGTAAGAATACATTTGTCACCACCCCAACTCCTCCTGCGGGTGTCGTAAGAGTCGACTAAGGGATTGAAGTGTCACTGACCATTTTACAAGATTGATGATGGGCAGCAGCGTCATCATAGTGGACACATTACTGCGATCGCCAATCCGCTTGCCCAGCGTGGCGATTATGGGCATTTACCTCCTAATGCGTCTATACGCATAGTTAATAGGAGAGGCCTACGTCCAGCAGTGGACTAACATAGGCTGATGATGATGATGATGATGTATTAATATGCGTCTGATAATACAGTTATATAAGTACAGCAAAGAAACATTAAATTAACAAAAAAAAAACAAAAGTTACCATTATCCGTGGAATACTCCTATTAAGTATGTATCCATAGTTTTATACATTTTTTCATGACAATAAGTAGAACCTTCATAATTATAACAATGGTAAAAACAAATGACGCTACGTTAACCCTATTTCTTTGGTATTTCTATTAAGAGAGCGAGAGAAAAAAATAGTCTCGGCTAACGGCGTGAACTGTCAGGAGAAATGGGACGGATATTAGAATTTGTCGACTGGTTCACTGCCACTGTTGGTGGTATTGGCAGAAAATAAACTGCCGTTCGGTGCAATTTAAATTGATCGTCCAGAGTCTGCGCGATAAGAGAAGGTGTCTGGCAAAATTACTTTAGAACTATGTCAAAATGACTAGTAGTATGAGATGTCTTATAATCTGATTGATAACCTTACTTTGACATGGTTCCTGGGTGGCCTAGGGTTCCGATTGGTTGAATGTACATTTCACGTACTTACCTATTACTATCCGAACAAACTTACTTACATAAATAAATAAATTTGTTCTTATTGGTCTTATCACCAACATTTTGGTTAAAATGATTGATATTTAATTATAAATATTAGATGTCATAATACCAATGAAAAACGACCAAGATCACCTAACGTCCGAGGTGGGGATCGAACGTGCGTTGAAGTTACGTATATGACATCTAATATTTATAATTTATATATTATTAAGTAGTGTGACTACTGGGGAAAAGTAAACAGTACAAATCAAAATATTTAGTTAATAAATAATTTGATTTGTGTTTTCACAATACGTTCTATTGATATTTAATTAACGTAAATTAAATCTACGATTATGCATATAATTAAACGGTTAAGCTCACGTGTATTTAGTCACTACGCGCGCCATGTTTCGGAGAGCCTAGGTCTCCATTCTCAAGTATTGAGTAAATGAAATACACGTGAGTGTAACAGTTTAATTAATGTATGGTTATTATGTCTCACGAAAGTTTAAATTCAATATGTTTCACGATACCTATATGCCAAAGACAACGTTACCTATGTTACATGTACTTTCATAAGTTTCATAACCAGCTGTCAGCCTCCGTAGCCCAGGTGGTAGTGACCCTGCCTACGAAGCTGGAGGTTCCAGGTTCGAATCCCGACGAGGGCATTATTTGTGTATTTATTTATCACAAATATTTGTTCCTTGGTTATGGCTGTGTATGTATTTAAGTATCTATATGTATCTATCTATTATATCGTCGCCTAGTAATATCACAAGCCTTATTGGAGCTTACCGTGGGACTGAGTCGATTAGTGCAGGATGTCCCAAGATATTTATTTTCATTATTTATTTATTTATGAGCATTCGTTTGGCAGATAAACCAGATTATCCTTGCCCGGATTTTATTGTGTACAGTCTTTAGATGAAACGACTAAAGAAGCTGATGCCGGCAATAAAAGCTTGTATACTTACTTACATTTTTTTTACAAAAACGTATTCAAAAGTATAATATTCACCCATTTAGGGCGTGGCCTACATTCAGTTTAGGCCTCTTATAAAGTAAAGGTAACAATAGCTTTCTTTTGAACAAAGAGTTAATTACCATGAATGTTGCGTGTATTACGCGTATAAAGTTGTGTTTCCATTCCAAACACATTTAGTTTTTCAGACGTTTAATTTATGTTGTCCTAGTTACGTATGCCTATTTCATCATTTACAGCCGTATTCATAAAAAGTTAGAGGACTGTTGAAGGGTCCTTCAGAAACGGATGTCAAAAAACGTGATTCACAAACGTCAAATAGCGCTAATCAATCCCTCAACAGTTAATTATCTCATGCTCAAGTAACGAGCTTTAGAAATTAAAGTTCTGTACAAAAAAAGTGAAAAATGTACAGTTTTCGGCTTATTATAGCTATTAGAAAACCTTAATAATTGGTAGAACTTCCCATTCTGTTTTGGTACATTACTGTATTTATTTAAATTACGTTTGAATTATTTTAAATTATTATACAGTGTGCTACCGTGACCCAGGCTTTTATGAAAATGGGCCATAATGCGCATTACTAGCAATCGTTGTCAAGTATTACGAGTTGACAAATTTGTTGATTGAGTTGAGTTGATTTTATTTCCTTCGAATGATCAATGTAACGCATGATCTGCTTAGTTGTCAAACGCTGCGAGTGGCTTCAGACTGTCATTGTCAATCGCTTAATTTTGAAGTAGGTATATTGCTTCTCACTGAACTTTTCTTCGATAATTAATTAGATAAATTTAATTTTTTTTATGAAATACATACTCATGGTTTGGCTAAAAATCTGAATCTCAATTCTCGGTTTCAATAAAAGTCTGCATGATGTTAACGCTCTGGCTACACAATGATTATTTTATGATGATGATCACACAATTTTTTTGGGTTAATTTTCATTGCGAACGTTGTTTTTAGATCTCAAAACGGATTATTAAGACTATTTGGGTCAGTTGCAAAAAAATACACAAAGTTAAAGGCCTTTAAAAAAATAACGCCATAATTTTTGTGTTTGGTACCTACGAAGTTAAATTTTGTGTACCGACATTTTGGTAAATTGGTAGGTGGTATTGAAAAAAATTGTGATTGGTAGTGAAAAAGACCAAGAATTTAAAATTTGGTAGGAGTGCATGAACAAGATGTTTTTTTTTTCAAATATGACCCCTTTTGTGACTGCCAAAGGTTGTTGGATAGAGACACACTGTAATTAGGTACTAATTAGTATGCCTAACTTTTGTAATTAAATTGACGCGATCTTAATTTTTGTTTTGATCAAGATTTACCTACATTAACTAATATTAAATTTTTTTGCAATCCCTCTTAATTCATTAATTTAAATTACCTCTTCAAATGTAGTCATTCATAACATTTTGTGGAAAAATAAATGATATGTTTTACATTTAACGTTTTAATTCACAAATAGCCATTATTTTTTCTTAAAATTCACTTAATAA
Source organism: Thaumatotibia leucotreta (assembly GCA_025490895.1). Taxonomy (NCBI): domain Eukaryota; kingdom Metazoa; phylum Arthropoda; class Insecta; order Lepidoptera; family Tortricidae; genus Thaumatotibia; species Thaumatotibia leucotreta. The sequence goes on along the minus strand of JALPQI010007564.1, from coordinate 19,250 downwards.
ATTGAAAAAAAAAACACAAAAAGTACAAAACTAAAAATAAAAATAATTATGTTGTCAGGTGGGTATTCAATTGTTAGTTGTTTATAATAGAGTTAGAAAAACGTATTTCTGTTTAGGACTTACGTTTCACCTTGTAGTCCTGTGTACATACATAGAACACAACCATGACCAATAAACAAACTATTCTATAAACCCACAAATGAATGTCTTCGCTGGGATTCGAACCCTCTAGCTTCGTAAGCCGGGCCACAAGCAACTACGCTACGGAGGCTGATGAAAGAAATACATCAATGTACTTATCCAAATAATACTTCAAGTGGCAGCCAAAGTTTCTTATTTTACTACACCAGTAAAAGAAAGATATTGAAACCTACCGAATTGAATTGCATATTTTACATTGAATTGCAAAATATGCAATGAGGCATATATTAAATACGACTACCAGCTCTGCCGATTTCTAAAAGATACATTCAGATACATTTCGACGCAGCTTCGGTCGAGTAAATTAGCGAAAGAGTCAAGTTTCTGAGATCCCGTGATGGTAGGATTCCGCTTTTTCCCTTTATCACACTTCCATAGGACGGTTTATATGTATATATACAGCGTGTTATCATCATGCAGGCTTTTATTGAGACCGATGAGTGAGATGCAGATTTTTCGCCAAACTATTTTATTATCAGCATTATTTGATTAAAAATTCTAATTTTAAACGTAATAAATTTTCTATGAAAAGTTTAGTGAGAAGCAATGTACAGTCGAGTGCATTAATATATAGACACATTTGTAAGGGATGAGTATGGAGAACTGTATATATATTAATGCCGTTGACTGTACTTCACATCGAATCGTTAATTAGCACTTGACCATTGTCAAAAGTGAGTGTAAGCTGTAGTTTCCTAAATGGCAGTTTGACAACTAAGAAGGACACGCGTTACATTGATTGTTCGAAGGAAATAAAATTATGAAATAAAACTATGAAAACGGATAAACTCGCGTATATTAACTAATTTTATCGCGTATAAACCCTGTAAAGTGTTCGAAACGTCGGAATGAAGTTAAAATTAGTTAATATACGCGAGTTTATCCGTTTTCATTGTTTTATTTCATGAGTAATCCTCGCGGTAACCGAAGAGAAATAAAATTAATTGGACAATTAATTTATATACTTGTCAACTGTTATGTTAATACATGAAAACGATTGCCAGTAATGTGTAATACTAATGGAAGTTTCGTTTTTTTTTCCTGAGTTTTCATATTTAGTCCCATAGTAGAACTTGTTCAAATTCATTAATATATTCATGTTTTATCATCTTTTATCACCATTTTTTCGCATAAGATTTGATATCTTTACTAAAACAGATTCACAAACTATCTCCTCCCGTTTTACATCCTCCTTCCACAGCATATGAAAGCAAATGACAGCTAGATCAATTTGTCTGAGAGACTTGAGTGTAAATGTTTGTACAGTTTTGTTCCGAAGTTTGGTAATTAGAAAACTAATTGGTTGACTAAGTTGGACCGTGAAGAATGTATGACTTTCAGTTTTATTTTTGATTCATTTATCGTTGAATTCTGATCGTTTCGTTTCAAAAAATTCTGGGATCAAATAAAATGGGATTTGGCGCCAGTTGTTACGAAAGACTTACAATCCAGGAGGAGGAGACCTTATTGGGACTTGGGTCCCGGTTTCCTGTAGACATTTTCTTGTTAAACTCATCAATTATATTTCGTACCCCACTTAATAAAAACTGATTAGCACAAGCCGGCGATGCGCCCATCGGATTGAAAGCACGCCTAGCTACAAATAATTTATTAAAATAGTTCCGTACAAAATAAAAAAAAAAAATTGATAGGTAATTGGATTTTTCTTGTGAAACTCATATCAAATATTTTATTTTTTACAAAATATTTTGATTTGTGTTGTTATTTTTTCCCACCTCGGACGTTGGTGATCTTGGTACTCTTTCTTTGGTATATGACATCCAATATTTATAACTTATAAGGTAATTGGAACTTACATTGTATCAACGTCCCAATACGTATGTATCCATAACCTACCCTACGCAATACGTGAATACCCTACCATAATGTAAAGACACAATTCTACCCGCGGTATGCGAGCTAATGATTTCGGCTCGAAAAATCCTTTCTCTTCCAATTAAAGAGTCTCGATGGCGCTAATGGGTTTGCGGCTTCCGTATCGGATCCGTGTCGGAGCTGTGTCGGTGCCGTCACGCACGCGCGTCGTCTCGCGGAGCGGAGCGACGCCCACTACTTTAGCTTCGAGTTATAAAACATGCGCGGAATACGGGTGCGATGATTGTCTTATAATTTGAATGGTGAGTTTTGACTGACTACGAGTAGCTTGATATGATTCTCACTTTTCTTTTTCAGTATTTAAGTAGCTATACTCGTACATATACTTAAATGTTTTTGTGGAACTACTCCAAATGTTTTATTAAATACATTTGAGTTGTTTTTTAAGTAGGTATTGCACTACTATGTATACCTATTGTATATGTAAATTATAAATGTCAGATGTAAAGAAAGAAAAATACCGAGTTTACTAACTCCGGGTGGGATCCCACCTCCGGAATTGGTAAGCTCAGTTTTTCTTTGGTGTAGTGTATGACATCTGATAATTAAAATTTTGCCCATTGGGCACTAAAAACGGAGTGCAATTTATAATGAGTATGTCCATCCGTGCTTTCGCACATACACTGAAAAAAATGCTAAGTTGGATTTATCAGATCTTTCGTAATTCTAACCGGAAATTAAGGTTGATTGGGTCCTATCACAAATATTTTTTTGATTTTACCAAACTTTTTATGTTCGCATTTTACTAAATTAATTTGGTTGATTACACCAGTTTTTTGTTGATTTTACCAGTTGTTTGGTATAATGTACAATGTTCTTTGTTGATTTAACCATAACTCTGGTATCGACTTCAACCTTTTTAGTTTTGTAAATTTGATAGCAAGGATTTGTTAGATATATCAAAGTTTCCTCGTAATATAGCCAACCTAAGTCACTTTGGTAATTTTTTTTTTCAGTGTACATTTTAAAAATTTGCTGCATTTTCCAGCGAGATTTGATTTGGCTGACTACACTTACCCGGTTATTATGCTACGCTACGAATATGCACGTGCTACGTGTTACGGTTACGGTGATGGCGCTGAAAAGGTTAAAAACAACTTACGTGTAGGTAGCTACCAATAAAACTTCAATACAAATTTCAAAAAACTGGAACATCCATCGATAGCAATAAGCTAGTAAATTAAAGCTCGATGCGATACCTACAGTAATATCGCTAATTTAGAATAGGTATACGTATTACACATTAACCCCCTTATTCATAAACCTTTGTTAACTTAACAAGCCGCTTAATAATTGTTTATTCCTTTCAGTCTTAACAATGTGTCCATAAGAGCAAAAGGGACAAACAATTATTAGAGGCCTGTTAAGTTAACAAACGTTTATAAATGAGGGGGGTAAACATTATCTAACACGATTTAATATAGTTTTCTTAATAGGAAATGGAATCGAATTTAGACGATTACACTAATGTTTTATGGTGAAATGGATTGATATCGGCATCAAACGATCTATTTCTAAAATAAATCTTTAGTATGATATTATTCAGTTTCCAGCAAATAAGTCATGACCTTGGGAAATCCCTGTCCTAAAACCCGCACTCTAATTCACCGAAGCGAGCATGTTCAGCTTTCGGGTCCCGTCCTGCCCTGCGCAGTCCTCGGGCGCGGGGGGACCGGGGAGCGCGATTCATGTTTACGCCCGTCGTCAGCTGTTCGCGGGCCATGAATGTGCCGCGCCCGCGTCGCAGCCATCGATTGACTGATACCTGAGCGAAGCCCGAGCCACGTGCGGCCGACAGTGCCGCCTCTCCCGCCGGCCCGACCGCGCGTTCTGCCGCGAACACCCCCCACATGTGACGATACATCCCCCTCAATGGATTACCGGAGGTGACCAGTCCACATCGACTCGACACCGACCGGTAAGCGATTTCGAACTTTGTTTATGTCGAGTAAACACGCGAAATTAGTTGGTAAATAACGGTTTTTCCGAAGCGGCTGCGCTCTGTGCTATTTACCAGGACCGTCTCATTACATTAGGATTTTTCTAACGAATTTTATTGATATCGATTCGTTTATCAAATTCGGTTTACGTAACCGGCATCCCAATCAGCTCGCGATGATCTGAGGTGCGAAGCGTCCTGTTACATAAAATAACTGTCATTTCACGACCTGCGTTTAAGATCTTCAGATCAGATGTCACCTTTATGGCGGCTGCGTCATATAAACTCTTTCAAACGCTTGAAATATTGTGTATTAAACTGTCTTATAGGTATCAGTTCATGATTTATTAAGTGTAACTCAGCTTAGTTTTTATATAGACATGTTTTTAGCAAAAACACTGTTTGTTTTTTTCGTGCCTATACTAGCAAACCATGGACAACTTTCAAATTCAAATTCAAAACTTATTTATTGCCAGAAAACATTATATTTGATACAGTTACGAAGAAAAATAAACAATAACCTTTAACACTATTTGAAACATTAAAACAATTTGAGTTTTTTTAAAGTATTACTCTGTTTGCTTTGACTAGGTAAACGTAAACAGAACATTTTTGACATGGGCATTCAGTCACCTAAGATTAACTTTTATGTTTCAATCACACTTACCATTTCATTTATTTTGTGCGAAAACAGAAACATTTTTTTCTTCGATTTTAACAAAAGCCATTTCATTAATAGCGTTACCAAGCAACTTCTAGTAATGTCCCAAGCACTGTTCTTGGCGTTCATGAAACTTTTCAACAATATTTTAATGTCTATGGAGGTCTTCAGTTTTCTTACCTTTGAACGTACTGGCAATAAACCAGCGTAGGTAATATTACAAATAAATAAACTTTAGTTACCGGTGTGAAGTTAGCAGCCTAAAGTTAGCGGCCCATGATAACCCGACCAAATAAAAAAGTCGCAGTGATGATACTATACTAACGCATTAAAAACCGGTTTTAAGTACAATCTAAACGACAAAGCCATGTTAATATAATAAACGAAGTTCTAACATATTATTTTTTATCAGAAACAATTACTAAAACTGCGAGAAAACATAAATATTTCTTTGGGCTGCTAACTTCACACTTTCGCAAACGGGTCGAGTAGAGTTTGAGATGTAGCATCCCAGAGAATGAAGCTGTAAAACGATTTTTTGTAGGCTGTCGTAATAGTCAGCTTAATAGAGAATATTAAAACGAGGAGTTCTATCTTCTAGAACTAAATTTGACAGAGTTCTGAAGAACATACTGAGAAAAAGGTTAAAAATCGGAGAAACCCAAAGTTTGATTAGTAGCATCCCAGAAACAGTAGCTCTGCGACCCGACATCACAAATGTTCTAAATAGAGGGCTAATTGAAGCACTAATAAATAAAGAGTTCTATCTTCTGAAATGAGAACTGAAAAAGTTATATGGAAAGTACTGCGGAACATGCCATGTTCCGAATAAAGTAACATTTCCAAACCTGCAGCTCTGAATCATACTTTTGTAATAGACCTTTAAGATAGGTAACTTAAAAGTTAATACAAAAAGGGAGACAGTTACCTTCTAGAACGAAATTTGATATACATCTGAAGAAAATACTCAGACGGGTAAAAAACTGGAGAAATCCAAACTTTCACCAGTAGCATCCCAGAGACAGTAACCCTGCGCCCTGGTAACGTAAGTGTTCTGGATAGCGGTTCTATTGAAGCACTTAAAATTAAGGAGTTCCATCTCCTGCAGCTAAATCTGGTAGAGTTCTGCATACAATATTATGGAACATGTCTTACTCAACTAAAGCCGAATTCGACAAGTAGCATCGCAAAACCTATAGATCTGATATATTAATTTGCAGATTTTGATAATACAACGCTTATAAGTGCACGTAAAAATGAAGAATTCCGTCTTCTAGAACGACATTTGAAATAGTTCCAAAGAAAACACCATGAAATGGGTCAAAAACGGGAGAAACGCAAAGTTTGACTCGTAGCATCCCAGAGGCAAAAACCTTGCGACCTGGTATAGCAGGTGTTCTAGATAGTGAGTTTCTTAAAGCTTTTGAAATCAAAGAGTTTCATCTTCTGCAGCAAAATCTGATAGAGTTCTGCACAAAATAGTACGGAAGGGGTCATACTTGTTTAAAGTAGAGTTTGATAAGTAGCATCCTAAAAATTATTGCTCTCAATAATACATTTGCAGGTGTTCCTATTACACAACATATAAGTTCTTCCAAAAATGAGGAGTTCTATCTTCTATAACGCAATTTCATGAAGTTCTGGACAAAAACTGAGAAATGGTAAAAAACTAGAGATATCCAAAGTTTGACTCGTAGCATCCCAGAGACAGTAAACCTGCGACCTGGTATCGCTGATGTTTTCGATAGCGTGATTATATAAGCACGCAAAATCAAGGAGTTCTATCTGCTGGAACGATATTTAGTAGAGTTCTGAAGAAAAAGACTGAGAAAAGGGTTAAAAATTTAACAAAACCATAGATTGCCTCAAAACTGACGGCTCAAAAACGGTTCTCAATATTAATTACACGGCAAATTCGTATTTATAGCATTGGTTATGTCTTAACATATTACTTTTTGTCGGAAATAATCACTTTTACTTTGAGAAAACAAAAATATTCACTTAGGCTGCTAACTTCACACTTTTGTAAAGCGGGTCGAGCAAAGTTTGAGATGTAACATCCCAAAAAAGGAAGCTGTACAACGATTTCTTGTTAGCTTTTGAAAAAGTCAGCTTATTAAAGAATATTAAAACAAAGAGTTCGTCCTTCTAAAACTAAATTCGATAGAGTTCTTAAGAATATACTATAAAATGAGTTGAAAACCGGAGAAACCAAAAGTTTGATTAGTAGCATCCCAGAGGCAGTAATCTTGCGACCTGGTATCGCAGGTGTTCTGGATAGTGGGCTTATTAAAGCTCTTGAAAACAAAGAGTTCTGTCTTCTGCAGCAAAATCTGATAGAGTTCTGCATACAATACTACGGAAGAGGTCATATTTGTTTAAAGTAGAGTTTTATAAGTAGTATCCTAAAAAATATTGCTCTCAATAATACATTTGCAGGTGTTCCTATTATACAACATATTAATTCTTCCAAAAATAAGGAGTTCTATCTTCTATAACGACATTTCAGGAAGTTCTGGATAAAAAACTGAGAAATGGTAAAAAATTGAAGATATCCAAAGTTTGATTCGGGAATCGGTCGCGAGCGCTCGCGGTGTAAACATTAGTATAGCTGTGCTCTCTTTAATTATTTCGAAAACGCAGTAAAACGTTGAGTAAACGGGTTGTTTTATATACTAAAATACTGTGCAAGAATCCGGCAATACGATAGTGGTGTCAGTTTTTAAACAAGTGCTAAGAGTTAGTGACAGTCAGTGTTAGAAGTTGCCGTTAAATTCTCTATTTAAATAGCGGCGTATTAGACAGTGCGTGAGCGCAGTGCAGTGCCGGTGCATTCAAGGTCGCCCGGTTTAGATGTCACTGACCCGAAGCAATCAGAATTGCGCTGCGCTTTTATCATAACAGCTGACGGGCGAAAAGTAATATTTACGCTATGAATTGCGCGGGATGTCGACTCCCAATTTCTAAGGAGGAATTGCTCGTATGTTCGGCGTGTAAACGTGTATACGACTATAAATGCCTCTGCATACCAGACGATTACTTTAAGACACACCTGCAAAATGTAATTCATAACTGGTGCTGCAGCTCGTGCACGAATGTCACCAATAGGCGTCATAGGGGCGACGGAACCCCGGTGAGACGGCACTATGAAATTTCTCCGCCTGAGGCGCCAGGAGGTGACATGTCAATATGCGACGACAGTAACGTACAGCAAAATTATAGCTTGATTGATAACACCGTACCGGACCAGAGTTTAATACATATCAACACCTCGACGACGGATGTCAATATTGATGTGTTATCGAGCCTACTCGACTCGAAGTTGGCTAGTGTGAAACGAGATCTGGTCATAATTGACGCAAAAATAGGCACAGTAAAACAGGAACTATTTAAAGAAATAAACAGTGAATTTAATAGGGTTATTGACCGTATAAAAAGTGAATTCACGGACACAACTGACTTCTTAAGTGCGCAAATCAAGGAGTTCCAGGTGGAGCTTTCCAGTGTGAACAAAAAGGTTTGTCACCTTGAAAAAGAAAACTCGCGACTCAATGCGGAACTCTTGGCAGTCAAAAATAACCCTAGCGCCCCTACTATTATTACAGAATTGCAAAATACTATCGACCGAATGCAATCAGATATAAACGAGAGAAACCAAACAGAGTTGCTTAATGACATTGAGATAACAGGAGTGCCAGAACATCAGGGCGAATCTGTCATTCACATCGCACAATCTCTGTCACAAAAATTGGGCGTGCAGCTGGAGGCGCGGGACGTCGTTAGTGCGGAGCGAGTCGGGCCGCGGAGGCTGACCGGCGACGGGAACAGCGCGAGACCAGGCACGCGCCCGCTGGTAGTGCGCTTCGCTCGACGCTCGCTGCGGGACGACGTGCTTCGGAATGCGCGCGTACGCCGATCGCTCGACTCGCAGAACATCGGGCTGCCGGATCACGCGCCCTCGCCTGTGTATATTAATGAGCGGCTAACCAAAGCGAACCGCAATTTGTTTTGGAAAGCTCGCCAGGCTGGTAAAACGGCAGGATGGAAATTCATATGGACACGAGAAGGACGTATTTACGCTAGAAAAACAGAAGGCAACGACAGTAGAAGCATCCGGATCTATAGCGATAAAGACATAATGCGGGTTTTCGGAGCGGATCCTACAGCGCCGAACAATAGATAAATGTCGCATGTTTAAAAAGTATATTGTAATTTCTGTTTGTGTTCAATTTATAGCATTTAAGTGTTGGTGTAAAAAAAGCGATATTATATATTATTTTGTATCGTTTAGTAAAAATGCATTTTCTGTGATATTAATCTTATACATAAAAGGAAGCTTGTTGAAAATATTAACTTTAAAGACATTTTTTAATTTTAATCTATGTTTTAAACTTGTGATAAGAATTCGTTTTGTACGGAAAATTAAAAATAGTACCGTATGGAAGGAGTTGGTTTGTATGTCATGTGCGAAAAACTGGTCGTTGATTATGTCATGCAAAATTTTAGATGAAAAATGCAAATACTTCTTCAATAAAATGTTTATAATGTATGTTTACCATGTCTATGTTCTCATTGCGTATAAGTATTTGTGTAAAAAAAGCGACACGCCCTTCTACTATGCGTCATTCAGGAAAATTAAATTTTCTATGGTACCTAATCTAAACTTAAATGGAATCCTGCTAAAATTATTAGTTCGAAAAAATAATGTAAATGATATTCTAGGTTTTCTTGTTGTAAAAACTTGTATTGTTTGTAAAATCAACTTTTTTATAGTAATGAAGGCGCTGTTTTGTATATCAAGTGTGAAATATTGTAAGTTAATTACGCCATGTAAAATTTTAGACAAAAAAGGCAAAAAATTCTTCAATAATAGTACTTTAGTTTCAGTGATCTTTGATTTGTTTCTTGATATTAGGGACCGGAAATGTGCGATATATATTTACGACGATTATTGTATAGCTGTCATTTGCTGGATGTTCATCACGTGCCAACCTAAAATAACAATAACTGTAGGATTGATGTGTACTAGGACCTACCGCAGCCACTGTCACCATATTATTTTACTTACATTCACAATGTCCCACAACATAACCGAACCTCTCATTCAGTACACATCGGCAAGCACTTTTTACTTTATTTTTGACCGTGTATAATTGCAGAAAGGTACATCGTTTGAAACTTGCGTTATTAAATGTACGTTCTCTAAATACAGGCAGGGATGAACTTGCCGCTCTAGTAGACAGACACAAACCTGACATCCTGGCCCTGAACGAGACGTGGCTTCGAGAAGGAGAACAAAATGTTATACCAGCACTTCCAGGATATACGCTTAAAAGTAATCCGCGCTCTAGTGGACACAGAGGTGGCGGTGTAGGCTTTTATATTAAGCAGGGAATCTCAGCCCGTGTAAAACCTCACCCCACAGCACACGCCTTGGAACAGATGTGGCTGGTACTACGGATACAGGGCGCTGGCACGTTCGCGATTGGTACGGCCTATAGACCGGAATCGGTCCCTGTGGATCGTGCAATCGACGCCCTCAGTGACTCGCTCGATGAGTTCTCCAATTGTGATGGTACTTTTATTCTAGCAGATCTTAACCCTTTACCTACGGGGCCATAATATTTGCCATTAAATTGTTTGACTTGACACCATTACATAAGTATGACTTTAATTTGACAGTGGTGGCAACTCTGGTTGACACCCGTAGGTAAAGGGTTAACATTAACCTAATGTTGCCCGATAGACCGAATGTGAAGAAACTCATGTCATACTTAAATCAAAGAAACTTAGAACAGATGGTACGTGAGCCCACCCGTTTTTCAACCGATAAAGAGTCTTTAATTGACCTAATTATTACCGATAGCCCCAAACTGTGCAGTAAGGTTTATCTAAATCATAATGAAAAAATAAGTGACCATGCGATGATTATTACTGACCTGAAAATTATTAAACCTAAGCCGGCTCCGCGATATGTCTACAAACGGTCGCTGAGTGGGATAGACAAGGCTTTATTTGAAGTAGATCTAAATGGACTGCCCTGGGAAAATATAAGGTCACTAGACTGCGTTGAAGACAAGGTAGAACTTTTTAACAACTTAATATCGTCGTTGTTCAATAAACATGCGCCAGTACACAGGGTACGCGTCAATTGTCGGTCCTACCCATGGATCACGGAAAACATCAAGCTTATGATGAAATTGCGGGACTCGGCCTTGGCTAGGGCCCGAAAAACAAAAGAAAAAACACACCTGGATTATTACAAGTCGCTAAAAAACTACACGAATGGTGCCTTGGAACGCGAAAAAAAGGCTTACTTTACATTTTACGTTAACCAAAATAAACGCTATCCCAAACAAATGTGGCAACACCTAAAAAACTCTACTTGTATCGGTGGCAATGAAAACCTTTCGATCCCAGAACACCTGTGCAAGCCAGATGACATAAATAGTTACTTCCTAGACTTACCGAGAACTTCAGATACGGACCTACAAACGCAAAGCACATTTGAGACAGTGTCCTCTCAGAGCTGTACCTTCGATATCCAGGCCTGCACTGATGAACAAGTGGCTAAAATAATAAAGTCAATACATACGAATGCCTGTGGATATGATAACATTTCAATTGAAATGATTAGACTTACGTTGAATGTTACTTTGCCGTATATAACAGACATGGTTAACTCCTCAATCCAGTCAGGTATTGTCCCGAGAGAATGGAAACTCGCCAAAGTAAAACCTATACCTAAATCGGGGAAGACCGATGACTACAAGGACCTACGCCCTATCAGTATTCTTCCGGTTGTCTCCAAAATACTCGAAAAGGTCGTTTGTGAACAATTTACGAGATATTTGGAAGGTAACGACCTTCTGCCATTGGAACAATCAGGCTTCCGAGCTGGGCATGGTACGGCGACTGCTCTAGCAAAAGTAACCAGCGACATAAGTACAGCAGCAGATGCAGGCAAGGGTTCAATACTTGTTCTGCTGGACTTTTCCCGTGCCTTTGATTGCCTCAACACATCGTTGCTGATCTCTAAAATGTCCTCCTATGGTGTTTCGGGACAGGCGCGAAAGTGGTTCGAGTCCTTCCTTTCGGGGAGACAGCAGTTTGTAGAAGTCCAAACTCCACAAGGACTGCTAGTTAAATCTAAACTAAAACCTGTTTGTAGAGGAACGCCGCAGGGGTCAATTTTAAGCCCATTGCTGTTCGTCCTGTACACAGCAGATTTGGTGAAGAACCTGAAGCATTGCAAGGTCCACCTGTACGCTGATGACACGCAATTGTATTATAGCTTCTTACCACAGGATGTCCAGCTTGCAGTGAGTAGGATTAAAGAAGACCTGAACATCATAGCAGACTGGTCAGCAAAAAATAATTTAGTTTTGAATCCTGCAAAATCACAATTTATCATTATGGGTAACAAGTGGCAGCGAGAGAAAATCCTTGCACAAAATCCAAAGCTCAGTATAGAAAACGAAACCATATCAAGGGTAGAAAGTGCGAAGAATCTGGGTATTCTGCTAGATGGGGAAATGCGATTCATAGAACACGCTAACATTAAAATTAGAAACGCTTTCTATAGAATCAAAACACTGTATCACATACGCAAGTACCTTTCGGAGCAAATCAGAGAAATCCTCATGGAATCTCTAATCCTCTCCCATTTTAACTACGGCGACATCGTGTATGGACCTAGGCTGTTGGAGAAAACGAAAAGATCAATTCAGCGGGTACAAAATGCATGCATGCGCTTCTGTTACAATATTCCAAAACGAGCGCATATTACGCCGTATTTGAATATTAAAGGAATTTTGAATATGGATAACAGACGACGCCTGCACTTAGCTTCAACTATACGCAAAGTTATTGAGTTCGAAAGACCTAGATATCTGTATAGCGACCTCAGATGGGTTAAAGATAAACGCTCAAAACCAATTAGAAGCACTAGGAGATACCATTTGCTACTACCTCCTCACAGAACCGCGTTATTTAAGGGCTGTTTTAAGTTTGCCTCAGCAAAGATATGGAACGATCTCCCCCCGCCCTTGCAGGAGCCTATGATTGGATCCAAATTTAAAACTCTTGTTAGGAAACACCTGTTGAAACATCAAGCGCAAACTCAAACTCTGGGGCAAACTTAAGACTAAAACCAGGGAAACATAAACAGAAACTTAATTATAATTAAAATTAATATAAAAAAGTCAAATAATACACACCCTCATCCTCATCATCACCTTTTTCATCACCTTTATCACACTTCTTTATCACACTTCTTCACCTCTTTCACACACATTACACTAAAAATGCTCAACAATATTATACTTTATTTATTTATTTACATAATTCCATAATAAGCACAGTTGTACTTCTCCAGGTATTCATTTGTCCGACCTGTAAAAGGGGCCAAACTGAAAACCAGCGCTGGACACCAGTTCAGCACATGCTGAGGTTGGCACCCATTGCCTACATATTTACTCCATATGTTAGTTAATAAGTTAGTTTAATGTTTCATAGTGTTTAAGCAATTTTTTTTTTTTACTCCTCTTGTAACTATATCAATGTGTTTTTTTTTTTGGGCAATAAATAAGTTTTGAATTTGAATTTGAATTTTGATTCGTAGCATCCCAGGGACAGTAAACCTGAGACGTGGTATCGCTGGTGTTCTGGATAGTGGGTTTATTTAAGCTCTTGAAATCAAAGAGTTCTATCTTCTGCTGCAAAATCTGATAGAGTTCTGCACAAAATAGTACGGAAGAGGTCATACTTGTTTAAAGTAGAGTTTTATAAGTAGCATCCTAAAAAATATTGCTATCAATAATACATTTGCAGTTGTTCCTATTACACAACATATAAGTTCTTCCAAAAATAAGGAGTTCTATCTTCTATAACGACATTTCATGAAGTTCTGGATAAAAAACTGAGAAATGGTAAAAAACTGGAGATATCCAAAGTTTGACTCGTAGCATCCCAGAGACAGTAAATCTGCGACCTGGTATCGCTGATGTTTTGGATAGCGTGATTATATACAAAAACTGAGAAATGGTAAAAAACTAGAGATATCCAAAGTTTGACTCGTAGCATCCCAGAGACCGTAAACCTGCGACCTGGTATCGCTGATGTTTTGGATAGCGTGATTATATAAGCACGCAAAATCAAGGAGTTCTATCTGCTGGAACGATATTTAGTAGAGTTCTGAAGAAAAGACTGAGAAAAGGGTTAAAAATTTAACAAAACCATAGATTGCCTCAAAACTGACGGCTCAAAAACGGTTCTCAATATTAATTACAAGGCAAAATCCTATTTATAGCATTGGTTATGTCCTAACATATTACTTTTTGTCGGAAATAATCACTATTACTTTGAGAAAACAAAAATATTCACTTAGGCTGCTAACTTCACACTTTTGGAAAGCGGGTCGAACAAAGTTTCAGATGTAACATCCCAAAAATGGACGCTGTACAGCGATTTCTTGTTAGCTTTTGAAAAAGTCAGCTTATTGACGAATATTAAAACAAAGAGTTCGTTCTTCTAAAACTAAATTCGATAGAGTTCTGAATAATATACTGTAAAATGAATTGAAAACCGGAGAAACCCATAGTTTGATTAGTAGCATCCCAGAGGTAGTAACCTTGCGACCAGGTATCGCAGGTGTTCTAGATAGTGGGCTTAATAAAGCTTTTGAAAACAAAGAGTTCTATCTTCTGCAGCAAAATCTGATAGAGTTCTGCACAAAATAGTACGGAAGGGGTCATACTTGTTTAAAGTAGAGTTTGATAAGTAGCATCCTAAAAATTATTGCTCTCAATAATACTTTTGCAGGTGTTCCTATTACACAACATATAAGTTCTTCCAAAAATGAGGAGTTCTACCTTCTATAACGACATTTCATGAAGTTCTGGATAAAAAACTGAGAAATGGTAAAAAACTGGAGATATCCAAAGTTTGACTCGTAGCATCCCAGAGACAGTAAACCTGCGACCTGGTATCGCTGATGTTTTGGATAGCGTAATTATATAAGCACGCAAAATCAAGGAGTTCTATCTGCTGGAACGATATTTAGTAGAGTTCTGAAGAAAAGACTGAGAAAGGGGTTAAAAATTTAACAAAACCATAGATTGCCTCAAAACTGACGGCTCAAAAACGGTTCTCAATATTAATTACACGGCAAAATCCTATTTTTAGCATTGGTTATGTCCTAACATATTACTTTTTGTCGGAAATAATCACTTTTACTTTGAGAAAACAAAAATATTCACTTAGGCTGCTAACTTCACACTTTTGGAAAGCGGGTCGAGCAAAGTTTGAGATGTAACATCCCAAAAAAGGAAGCTGTACAACGATTTTTTGTTAGCTTTTGAAAAAGTCAGCTTATTGACGAATATTAAAACAAAGAGTTCGTTCTTCTAAAACTAAATTCGATAGAGTTCTGAATAATATACTGTAAAATGAATTGAAAACCGGAGAAACCCAAAGTTTGATTAGTAGCATCCCAGAGGTAGTAACCTTGCGACCAGGTATCGCAGGTGTTCTAGATAGTGGGCTTAATAAAGCTCTTGAAAACAAAGAGTTCTATCTTCTGCAGCAAAATCTGATAGAGTTCTGCACAAAATAGTACGGAAGGGGTCATACTTGTTTAAAGTAGAGTTTGATAAGTAGCATCCTAAAAATTATTGCTCTCAATAATACTTTTGCAGGTGTTCCTATTACACAACATATAAGTTCTTCCAAAAATGAGGAG
Source organism: Thaumatotibia leucotreta (assembly GCA_025490895.1). Taxonomy (NCBI): domain Eukaryota; kingdom Metazoa; phylum Arthropoda; class Insecta; order Lepidoptera; family Tortricidae; genus Thaumatotibia; species Thaumatotibia leucotreta. Next base: position 3,812 of record JALPQI010007564.1, on the reverse strand, counting down.
TTCTATCTTCTATAACGCAATTTCATGAAGTTCTGGACAAAAACTGAGAAATGGTAAAAAACTAGAGATATCCAAAGTTTGACTCGTAGCATCCCAGAGACAGTAAACCTGCGACCTGGTATCGCTGATGTTTTCGATAGCGTGATTATATAAGCACGCAAAATCAAGGAGTTCTATCTGCTGGAACGACATTTAGTAGAGTTCTGAAGAAAAGACTGAGAAAAGGGTTAAAAATTAAACAAAACCATAGATTGCCTCAAAACTGACGGCTCAAAAACGGTTCTCAATATTAATTACAAGGCAAAATCCTATTAATAGCATTGGTTATGTCCTAACATATTACTTTTTGTCGGAAATAATCACTATTACTTTGAGAAAACAAAAATATTCACTTAGGCTGCTAACTTCACACTTTTGGAAAGCGGGTCGAGCAAAGTTTGAGATGTAACATCCCAAAAAAGGAAGCTGTACAACGATTTTTTGTTAGCTTTTGAAAAAGTCAGCTTATTGACGAATATTAAAACAAAGAGTTCGTTCTTCTAAAACTAAATTCGATAGAGTTCTGAATAATATACTGTAAAATGAATTGAAAACCGGAGAAACCCAAAGTTTGATTAGTAGCATCCCAGAGGTAGTAACCTTGCGACCTGGTATCGCAGGTGTTCTGGATAGTGGGCTTATTAAAGCTCTTGAAAACAAAGAGTTCTATCTTCTGCAGCAAAATCTGATAGAGTTCTGCACAAAATACTACGGAAGAGGTCATACTTATCTAAAGTGAAGTTTGAAAAGTAGCATACTAAGAAATATTGCTCTCAATAATACATTTGCAGGTGTTCTTATTACACAACATATAAGCTGTTCCAAAAATAAGGAGTTTTATCTTCGAGAATGACATTTCATAGAGTTCTGGATAAAAAACTGAGAAATGGTGAAAAAACTGAAGATATCCAAAGTTTGATTCGTAGCATCCCAGAGACAGTAAACCAGAGACGTGGTATCGCTGGTGTTCTGGATAGTGGGTTTATTAAAGCTCTTGAAATCAAAGAGTTCTATCTTCTGCAGCCAAATCTGATAGAGTTCTGCACAAAATAGTACGGAAGAGGTCATACTTGTTTAAAGTAGAGTTTGATAAGTAGCATCCTAAAAAATATTGCTCTCAATAATACATTTGCAGGTGTTCCTATTACACAACATATAAGTTCTTCCAAAAATAAGGAGTTATATCTTCTATAATGACATTTCATGAAGTTCTGGATAAAAAACTGAGAAATGGTAAAAACTGGAGATATCCAAAGTTTGACTCGTAGCATCCCAGAGACAGTAAACCTGCGACCTGGTATCGCTGATGTTTTGGATAGCATGATTATATAAGCACGCAAAATCAAGGAGTTCTATCTGCTGGAACGATATTTAGTAGAGTTCTGAAGAAAAGACTGAGAAAGGGGTTAAACATTTAACAAAACCATAGATTGCCTCAAAACTGACGGCTCAAAAACGGTTCTCAATATTAATTACACGGCAAAATCCTATTTATAGCATTGGTTATGTCCTAACATATTACTTTTTGTCGGAAATAATCACTATTACTTTGAGAAAACAAAAATATTCACTTAGGCTGCTAACTTCACACTTTTGGAAAGCGGGTCGAACAAAGTTTGAGATGTAACATCCCAAAAATAGACGCTGTACAGCGATTTCTTGTTAGCTTTTGAAAAAGTCAGCTTATTGAAGAATATTAAAACAAAGAGTTCCTTCTTCTAAAACTAAATTCGATAGAGTTCTGAATAATATACTGTAAAATGAATTGAAAACCGGAGAAACCCAAAGTTTGATTAGTAGCATCCCAGAGGTAGTAACCTTGCGACCAGGTATCGCAGGTGTTCTAGATAGTGGGCTTATTAAAGCTCTTGAAAACAAAGAGTTCTATCTTCTGCAGCAAAATCTGATAGAGTTCTGCACAAAATACTACGGAAGAGGTCATACTTATCTAAAGTGAAGTTTGAAAAGTAGCATACTAAGAAATATTGCTCTCAATAATACATTTGCAGGTGTTCCTATTAAACAACATATTAGTTCTTCCAAAAATAAGGAGTTTTATCTTCGAGAATGACATTTCATAGAGTTCTGGATAAAAAACTGAGAAATGGTGAAAAAACTGAAGATATCCAAAGTTTGATTCGTAGCATCCCAGAGACAGTAAACCAGAGACGTGGTATCGCTGGTGTTCTGGATAATGGGTTTATTTAAGCTCTTGAAATCAAAGAGTTCTATCTTCTGCTGCAAAATCTGATAGAGTTCTGCACAAAATAGTACGGAAGAGGTCATACTTGTTTAAAGTAGAGTTTTATAAGTAGCATCCTAAAAAATATTGCTCTCAATAATACATTTGCAGGTGTTCCTATTACACAACATATAAGTTCTTCCAAAAATAAGGAGTTCTATCTTCTATAACGACATTTAATGAAGTTCTGGATAAAAAACTGAGAAATGGTAAAAAACTGGAGATATCCAAAGTTTGACTCGTGGCATCCCAGAGACAGTTAACCTGCGACCTGGTATCGCTGATGTTTTGGATAGCGTGATTATATAAGCACGCAAAATTAAGGAGTTCTATCTTCTAGAACGATATTTAGTAGAGTTCTGAAGAAAAGACTGAGAAAAGGGTTAAAAATGTAACAAACCCATAGATTGTCTCGAAACAAACGGCTCAAAAACGGTTTTCAATGTGACTTACACGACGAAAACGTTTTTAATAGCATTGATTATGTCCTAACATATTACTTTTTGTCAGAAATAATCACTATCATTCTGAGAAAACAAAAATATTCCCTTAGGCTGCTAACTTCACACTTTCGGAACGCGGGTCGAGCAAAGTTTGAGATGTAACATCCCAAAAAAGGAAACTGCACAACGATTTTTTGTTAGCTTTTGAAAAAGTCAATTTATTGAATAATAATAAAACAAAGAGTTCGTTCTTCTTGAAATAAATTCGATAGAGTTCTGTAGAATATACTGCAAAATGAGTTAAAAACCGGAGAAACCCAAAATTTGATTATTAGCATCCCAGAGGCAGTAACCTAGCGACCCGGTATGGCAGGTGTTCTGGATAGTGGGTTTATTAGAGGACGTAAAATTAAAGAATTCTATCTTCTGCAGCAAAATCTGATAGAGATCTGCACAAAATACTACGGAAGAGGTCATACTTGTTTAAAGTAGAGTTTGAAAAGTAGCATCCTACAAAATATTGCTCTCAATAATACATTTATAGGTGTTCGAATTACATAACATATTAATTCTTCCAAAAATAAAGAGTTCTCTCTATTAAAACGACATTTCATAGAGTTCTGGATAAAAGAGTTCTATCTTCTGCAGCAAAATCTGATAGAGATCTGCACAAAATACTACGGAAGAGGTCATACTTGTTTAAAGTAGAGTTTGAAAAGTAGCATCCTACAAAATATTGCTCTCAATAATACATTTGCAGGTGTTCCTATTACACAACATATAAGTTCTTCCAAAAATAAGGAGTTATATCTTCTATAATGACATTTCATGAAGTTCTGGATAAAAAACTGAGAAATGGTAAAAAACTGGAGATATCCAAAGTTTGACTCGGTAGCATCCCAGAGACAGTAAACCTGCGACCTGGTATCGCTGATGTTTTGGATAGCGTAATTATATAAGCACGCAAAATCAAGGAGTTCTATCTGCTGGAACGATATTTAGTAGAGTTCTGAAGAAAAGACTGAGAAAGGGGTTAAACATTTAACAAAACCATAGATTGCCTCAAAACTGACGGCTCAAAAACGGTT
>JALPQI010007563.1:0-58493 GCA_025490895.1 Thaumatotibia leucotreta | reverse complement strand
TTTGACTTTGACTTCGAAAAATTTTCACATAGCGGCTCCAAGGATTTTAGAACCACGATATGCTATGAAAAGTCCTAATCCTACTAATTAGGTATCGGCTATTCTTTGTGTCTGGCAAAGGGGGGGTTAAATTCAATGGGACTAAGATCCTATTCATACGTTTTTCTGGCGATATAGCAGAATTAGCTCACACTACAGCAGACTTAGAAGAATTAGTAGCAGAAATGGATACCGTTTTTAATGAATTTGGCCTTAAAATTAATATTAACAAAACCAAAACTCTCACCACTTCAAAAACACCATCACACCATAGACCGCAGTTACGCTTAATAATAAGACATTAGAACAGGTAGCACAATTTAACCCTTAGGTGCATATGGTATCACACATTCTATTTCTGAAATGACTTATGTAAACAATCGATGCCAATTAGAACTCTGTTGCTCAGTGTGACAGTCGCAATTGATTACTTATTTCGACATGTGTCATTTCGGTTGTATCGTTTTTGATACTGTATGCACCTAAGGGTTAAATACTTGGGTAGCCTTATTACAATCGACGCCAGATGTACACAAGATATTGTCACCAGAATAGCCATGGCTAAAAAAACGTTCAACGCCAAGAAATACTTACTTAAAGCCAAAATATTAGGCCAAGTCAGGAAAAAGCTTATAAAAGTGTACATCTGGAGCATAGCTCTATACGGTTGTGAAACCTCAGCGAGACAGAGACCGTATAGAGGCGTTTGAGATGCGGTGTTGGCGGCGTATGGAGAAGATAAGCTGGACTCATAAGGTGACCAACGAGGAAGTTCTCAACCGGATAAAGGAGAGCAGGTGCCTGTTGACAATCATCGCCAACAGAAGAAGGAAGATGTTGGGACACCTTATACGACACGACGAATTAATTAAGACTATCATAGAAGGAAAAGTACAGGGGAAGAGGAAAAGAGGAAGACCGAGAAGGGCGTACATGGACCAAGTGGAAGAAAAAGTAGACCTCGTGTCATATCAGGGTCTTAAGGAAAAGGCACTGGAAAGGACCAGGCATGGAAATTGCTCCGCCGACAAGAGCTCTGCTCGTAAGTTTATGATGATGATAATTCTTTGTAGAATATTATCCAACACACTTTGGGTGTCCTCGGTCCGATGCCGTTTTCTTGCCATTTTTAGGTACAAATTCATTAGAGTGTATTGTATGTACCTAACAACAAAGACGAACCACGCAGGTCAATCGTGATCGCAGTAGGCTCTCATACAATCATTATAGTGAGGTAACAACTATAATTATGTATAGCCAAAATTGCTGTGCAATGTTACAATAGTATATTTCAATGCAAGTGCAATTTTTTATTCCGACGTGGATGAAGTTGGTGCCCGATTGAAACGAGGGCGACAATCACGTGAGTTAAAAAGAAGTCTTTACACGTGTATCGACAGACTTTTTTCATAACAAGTGCCTTAAAAAGAGAAATTTACGCACGCGAAGCGTGTGCGAAACGTGTGCGAAGTTTACTTTTCCGCACTAGTTAGGAAAAGAACATTACCTATCTCTATTACGGCCGTAATAACGAGCACTAAACTTTAGCTTAAAAATGGGAACCGGAAACTCATTAACCTGACCGCAATTATTCGTGGAAGGGCTAAAAGGTTCTTTCAAAGGTTGAAGTCCAGACATAAATCTACTTGACTTTTTTCGGTGTAGATAACTTACGAATAATTATTTTCTAACCATTACAAAGGGAATCATTATCCGATTCCCTTTGTAACAGACACATACTCTCTTCAAAAACTCTGTATCTCCTGACTATGTAGGGCCAGTTCGTTTGGTTTCTTATACAAGTCATGATTATGATATACCGTATATCATAATCATGACTTGTATAAGAAAGAAACCGAACAAGTCTTAACGTACAAATAACAATTTAGAGTCGCCTTGATAGTGATAAAAAAAATCCATTCCAACTTTACAATATCTGCCCGTTGGTGAACAATATGTTAAAATTTCAAGATCATCAACATCATTCTCGGATGGGAGCGCTGTCATGTCCACGTCCACAGCTGGACATATATTATGACTCCCCCAGAGCATACCATAAGCATCAATCAGTGCATGTCAGTCATCCCTTAACAACTCGCTTGCCCCACCAGCCATCAGTTCTTTGCGCAATAAGTCCAGCCAATGCTGCGTCGTGACGGTAGTAAGAATACATACATCTGTCACCACCCCAAGTCTTGTTGTCGTATGAGTCGATAAGGGAAATTGAAAAAAAAAACTGGCTATTTATTTATTGATCGATGGCAGACAGTAGCGTCCTCATAGTAGTACTCCTAATACGAATAGGCACATTTATTTAGGTAATAGAGATATACCTATGACCAGCAGCAGTAGTCTGTGGTAGACTTATTAAATGAAGTAACTACATTTTTTATTTAAGCAGAAATCATTCCACATACGGTCGGTTTATTCGTTTTATTCGGTACCTACCTACTTGAGGTAGGTAATGTGTGGAAAGGCTAATATTTTTTTCGAAACCGACAGCGTACGAGAACGAGAGTATTTATAGAGCGTAGTTAAGTTTGTTTACATGCGTATATAACATTTCGATGACACTCGTCTCTTGTCCTCCATACCAATAACATGTATTATTTTCCGTACTTACTTCACAACTGTACTACCTATGTATTATTATTGGCTAAGAAATATGCAGTTTTGAGGGGCACCTCAGAAAAAATATAAGACAGAAATCACGATATTATAATTTTTGTTTAAGCCCAACGCCCAACAAAGGCAGATAAAAAATTATATGTATAGTAATTTCTGTCTTTTATTTTTCTTAAGGAAATGTTTCACTAAACGAGCCGTTAAATTACAAGGCACATTAAATCGCTTGAACATTTTAAAAATATTTGACCGTTATTCTTGTTGTCTTCATTTTATTTTATATCCGTATTACAACACGGGATACATAATAGTTAATAAACATTTAGTAAATAGGTTCATACATTATACTGTTTTATTCCTGCGGTCAGTTATAAAATATATATTTATTATGCTTGTTAATAAAACGTATAAAAAAATATTGCAATATGTACACACAAAAAACATAACGGGAAATTCGCAACGCTGGCTTCGTCAGGCGGATACAGGTATAAAACAGCTACATGCTTCGACACATAAATGATGAAATCTGCCACAGGCTTTGTCAATCACATTACCATGTACTATACACAAACCCCCTTATTCATAAACGTCTGCTAACTTAACAAGCCGCTAATAATTGTTCATCGCTTTTGCTCTTATGGACACATTGTTAAGACCGAAAGGGACAAACAATTATTAGCGGCTTGTTAAGTTAGCAGACGTTTATGAATAAGGGGGTAAAACTAAAATAACTCAAATAAAAGGACCACCCCGGACCGAAGCTGGACAAAACGTCCACATGACACTGGCAGTGTCAATTACCGTATCCAAGGAACTGGGTTAATAATATCTTGTACTTTCATCTTGGTTAGGCACTCCATAGTCGGGGGAAGAAAAGTTTTTGGTCACATTAAATCCTACAGTTTCGGAAGCTTTTTCTAATGAATATTTAGGGTATACAGATTCACACCATGCAATAATCCCCAGTGCCGCGCGAGAGCTTCTCATCCAGTCGAGGACTTGAAGGTCAATAATTGGAACAGCACGTTCAATAATTTCTACCCTCGAGATTATGCATTCATTCTATTGTTTCAGATGATTTATAATTAAGGAAAAAAAAATCCCCAGTTTTTTCGTAAAGCTTATACAAAAAAAACTATACCTTAATTTTTTTTTCCTTTTTTGATAAAAAATATAACCTACAAAATCTTGCGCAATTCGAAAATTTGGTCATTGGACCAAAATGAAGATATAAACGTCTTAGTAACTTTTCTCCGCGGTGACACAGTTGCATCTATTTTTTTTTTACTGTTATTATTTTATTTTGCTTATAAGACGTTTCAATGAAAACGTACAGCCACGATGATCTATTTCTTAGATAATATGTTTATTAACACGCAAAATAAAAATAAAATATTTGAAATATATTAAGTGCTTTACGAGCAATCGACATTAACAGCTATAATCTTAAAACGAATATTTTTTAAATCCCGCCTTCCCGCGCATGTGCCTACGATACGTGTGCGGCGATGCCGTGCGCTGTGCGTGAAAGGGAGAGGTAAAGTTATATATCGACACTGGAAATTTCAAATGTCGTAAGGGACAAAGGTCCACTTTTCAGGAGAGCCAAAAAACAAAATCCAAAATTTAAAAAAATCATAACTTGTTAAATATTCATCCGAATTATAAGGTTCTTATATACATAACTTCCAAAAAGCTTTATCTTCATTAAACAATCAGGTATATATTTGTAAACTCAATAGTTTAGGAGATAGTGTCCCTTACGCAAGAAATTTACTAGACAAATGCCCCTTACGCCACCAAAAATTTCTAGAATTTTTATGATAATCTGTTACGACAAAAACGAACATACTACCTCTTTGTCGTAACTGTCAAATAACATGCTACATTACAACTTTTTTTGTCTTAAAGTCGTTCTAGTTTCCAGATTAATTGAAGTAAGTAGCATAAAAATGTATGAAAATATAAAACTGTGTCCTTACAAATGTAATATTTTCATAGCCGGAGATCAATTTCACGTGTAATTTATTTAATTTATATTTTAAATTATAAATAAGCTAAACACTCGATACAGGTTACAACAGGCGGTAAAAGTCTAGAGAATAAGCAAGAAGATTGGTGTGTATTCCTGGATGTCGAAGGTGCTTTCGATAATAAACTCACAGGAACCATCCTTAATGAAATTAAATCAAAGGGATGAAGCTACGACTATATGGGTTCGAAGCATAGTCTCCTAACAGAATAGCTACTCAGCTATGAAAGGGTGTATTCAGTGTTTGAACAGCCTGCAAACCAAGTTAAAAGCCTGGGTTTTCGGGAACAAAACAAGCACATTGAATGTGGCTTCAAAAAATACAGTTAAAATACCCTCAAGACACAAATCGACCAACGACCAAATGATTGTCGAAAGTCACACCACAGGTACATGTAGGCAAGTGACCTAAAGTCAGAGATTGCGTCAGCATGAGCAAAATGGCCTACATCTTCTTGACAGACATTACATAATATTAACGGAAATTAATCTGGCCAGAATCCTAAAAACGAAGATATCTATCATCTACATCAACTCTGACAGCCAAGCTGCACTGCTCCCACTAGAATCCCTCAAGGACAACTCTAGTCCAGTGCTGCAAGAACAAATTAAACGCCCTTGACTTCAATGAAGTTATACTTAGATGGGTATTAAGATATTCCAATATTGATGGAAACGAAACAGCAGATGAGTTTGCCGAAAAGAATGGCAACACACGCATTGTCGGCCCAGAGCCTTTCTGTGGAATCACCAAACGGGAGCTATATTCTCTGCTGAACAAACTAGATGTGATAAGATAAGTTAAGAGCAATTGCAAAGTAGAAATTCATCAACATAACCCTCACTCGTAAGCTGTTATCCAAGGGTTCAAGAACAAAAATAATAAAGAGCTACTTGAGCTCAAAAGAAACAAAGCCTGTGCAGAATCGAGAATTCTAACTATTAACATTATACTTAACAATCATGGGTGAGAAATATGATACAATATGTAGTTCTGCCAAAAATCAGAGGAAACTGCTATCCAACGTCACAACATATTGATTTAAACTATCACGATTAAACTGCTACGGATATCCTCTGGTCTTGCGGACCACAAATGCATAAATGAAATGTCCACCTAGGTAGACCATAATGAGTTACACACAATTAAAGCCTTTAGAATCTGTAATTTTCTGGACTCAACGAGAATCAGAAGTTATAAAAAGGACTACCAAAATTTATTATAACTGGGTCGCGTTTTATAAAGTTACAATCTACAATTTCGCTGTTTGCCTCTCTAACGCACGCACATATTGGCTAGAAAGAGAGGCAAACAGCGAAATTGTAAATTGTAACTTTATAAAACGCGACCCAGCTCGGTGCGGCGGATATTAGCCCAAAACAACAATAATAAAGTTGATGATATGGCAGGTATCCGGACCTTATTACTATAGCCCTATCTCGGACCCATGCAACCTTTATGACCATAGCTCTAGTGTATAGAGATTCTACGTCTGCTGGGATATATATTGTTGTGCCCGTGAATGGCTTGCAGCAGGCGTACTACAGAGTAAATTTCTCCAATTGGCAAAATACAGGGATTTATAGGATCGTGATTAAGATAGGCGAGATAATAAAAAGATAGGGCTGCTTGTGGCGAGCTGTTGGGCAATAGCGACCTTGTCTCAGGCATGTTTTCGTCGGCCGTAGTAGAATCCCAAAGAGAACTGTAGGACTCAACTTGCCTTGATTGGCCGTCCAGAGAGAAATCATTAGAGCTATGTATAATTATGCTCCAGGGGTGGAAGTATAAATGTGCGTGAGTCGCTAGTTGATGCAGTGGCTATGTGGTAGTAAAAATACTACTCTACCCTCACCCCGCCTCCTAAGACGCCCCGGGTCAAGTCACGCCAGCATTGTTACAAGTGCTATAAGAAACTAAACAAAATGTTATAACGAACACAAAAAAAACTTTCATGATTGTAATATCATCTTTTTTGAGGCGTAACTCTCATTCATGTAACGTATTTATTGTAGTAACGTATACTGTATAAAATTTGAAAGCGAGTTACGACTACAAACATTAATATTATTTTGATTTATGTGTACATATGACTCAGTTTATTAAAGACTAGAGCCATACTATTCTTCGAAATTGTGTCGTAACGCCTAAAATAGTTGTCCCTTACGCCATTTTAAGTTCAAAGTTTCGTACTTATTTCATTAGATAGAATGTCGTAAAGGTATCTTCTTTTACTGTAGTAACTTACTACATAGGGATTTATGATTTAGAAGGATATACTACGTCGGAAATGGACACGTTATACCTTCACATTAAGAATTTGACCCATACAACACTTTTTTTTTATGCATTATGTAGTTACGACAAAATTTATTCACTCCGTAACTCCTTTATTTGAAGCGATATCAAAAAGTTAATTATACAGATCGATAGAGAAAAATTTTCTGAGTTCTATGCAATTCAAAGTGTACTTACGACAAAATGTCCCTTAAGACATTTGAAATTTCCAATGTCGATATATACATTTTTGAATAATTGTAACACCTCATTTTGCGTCGGGAATTAAATACAGGCCCCTAATAGGTTACAAGTTGTAAGTTGTAGTGTTGTTGTGTTGTTGTATTTTGCCTACATTTTTAATCGTCAGTTCAAAAACTGCTTAATACCTATTTATTTTACTACTAATTTTTATTTAAGACGTTTCTACTTCCTTCCTACGAAATTCCTTCTGTAATTTGACGCACCACCCTGTCTACATAGTACCCCACCTACGTTTATCCGCTGCCCTGCGGCCGGCCGCGCATTTATGACGTCAGCGCCGCTCCGATTTATTTTAACAATAACCATTTCGAAAATTGTAGGAAATGCTTAGAGTATACCGTCCATTAAATACAAAAGCGACACAAGTCAAAAATTTACTTTTTACAGGGGAGCTGTTTAAAGATTTTGTATTCGTTTTTTGTTCACAAAACATTTTTACAGCATTAATATTATATGTGTTATATATCAATTTGTAGGCATTTTAACCCTCTTTTGATGTGTTTGATTATTAGAAATTAATATGTGCTGTGCAAGCTTTTATGAGCGTATACGTCCGTTTTGCATGAAAAAATAACATGAACGTTGATGATTTTTTTTCCATCAAAGGCCACAAATACAAAAAAATAAGCATTTATTTCATTTAAAGCAAACATAAAATCATGTCTTAAACATAGAAATACTGTTTTTTAACAAAACTGAACCAGACAAAACTTTTTCTTACTATTTCTTTACTTACATATTGTCAGAACATGTTTATAGGTACCGTAAACCGGGGTTACTTTGATTAATTTTAACTTTGGTTACATATTTTGATGAATTTAACGGACGTACTAACTTAAAATTCAGATATAATTATCGGTTTACTTCAAGAACCAACCTGCTATATAAAATAATGTGGTAACTTTAGTTAATAAATATAAAATAAGTACAACGCGATGAAAGCTATATTGTTGGAATGGAATTACTTTGATACCACTTAATTTTTACTACAAACCGGAAATAGCCCACCTAAAAGCACGTAAATAATAAAAATCAGTTAAGTACATTTTTAGTTATTTGTTTTTTCTATGTGTATTGTATTTGTGGGGTGGTTACTATGATCCCATACTAAATGATCCAAATAGATATGTTTTGACGGTTTACTAGTTTTTTCATTAGAATTGATGCAAGAACTTAATTTTTGCCGATACAAAGGCATATCTTTCAATATTTAATTGCAGCGATAATAAGTCTTTCCTAAAAATCTACTTATGATTAGTAATAATGTAATATTTTTTTTTCTAGACGACATGACAGTTTCTCGCTAGTACTTGGGTACTACCTGTGTAGTGAAGTAATAGAGATGATGACTGTCAAGTCAAATCAACACTTTTTTCGATTTTTGAAAGATTTACATGAAATACACAAAAGTGACGTAACGTTTGTATGCTACACTTATATTAAATGAAAGTTCTGTACAATAATTACTGCAGTCTATATATTAGTAAATTTATTCGTGTATGATGCCGTTTAATGTCTAATAATTTATTTTAAACGGCATCATCCCTATGTTGGCATTGTCAAAAGTGAAAAAATAAGTTTTTAGATTCGTTGAAACATACAACGGGGTTAGATCTATGTTTGTTTAAATTGTATTGTATACAAAATAATATATAGGAAAGTATGACAAATACTTAATAATCTGAAGTTTATGCCATTATTGTTTCTTCCTGATTATAGGTACAAAAAATTCACAGTCATCTTTTCCACACAATCTCTAATATACTTTTAAGTAAAACGAACACATTATAAAGTACCACGTTTTACAATTACCTACTGTTTTTATAAGATGTATTGTATTTTTTAAGACCTCATGCAAAAGAAACACAATTATTCAATCTGGTACATTTATGGATTTTAATATTATACTGAATTCAAAACGGTTGTAAATGCAATAACGTTTTTTGAAACGTACTATGATGTGTACATTTTAGAATCCTAACTAGGGTGGTCCACGTTTGTATGGAAAAAAAAATAAATATATTTTTTTTAATGGGGCACCCTCTTATTTTGTAACAGCTATTACGTTGATAAAATATACCAAGTTTCGTAATTTTATCTCAACTCCAAAGCGGTGCTCAATGCCTTTGAAAAATATAATATTTTATGAATACCAAAATAAATAAATATTTAATATTTATGATTTTTATGTCAGTAATTGCTTTAATACTATTCAAAACGGGATTTAAAAGTCATGTAGGTAAAAAATATATTTTATTTTTATTTTTAATAAATTATTGGTTTAGTTGACTTTTTGGCGAAGATTCAAATAAGCTTAAAAAATAGAAAGAAAAATTAACTTCTACTATGTTACTTAAAAATCCTATGTTTAAACAGTCTAGAAGCAATAACTTAAATAAAAAGTTAAGAAACAGTAATTTCATTTTTTCACATTCCATACAATATAAAAAATATCAAAGGCGTTGAGCACCACTTTATAGTTTAAATAAAATTATGAAACTTGGTATATTTTATCAACTTAACAGATGTAACAAAATAAGGGGGTGCCCCATGGGAAAATAAAGTAAATGTTTTTTTGAACCACCCTAATCCTAACTGCCACATTCCGTATTGGGGCTCCTTTGTTTATAAAGAAATCTAAACCATACATATTTACTTTATTCAAAACAGCATCATGTATAAATATGGCTCCTGTGATTGATGCATTTGAATATATTTTTAATTCAAAAAGGTTGCAAATTCTAATACGGCAGTTTTGATTAATGAAAAATCAAATTTAAGAGGATATTTTAAAATTAAAACTGCCTCATTCCGTTTTGCGACTCCTTTTTATATAAAGAAACATAATATTTACGTATTTATTTTATTCAAAACGGCCACATCTACAAATATGGCACTTTTGCTTACATATTTCTTAACGTAATCACTTATTTTTTCGTTTTATGGCACTTTTACACAAAAATGTCGTGCGTTTTGGTCAACGGTCGAGTCGCAACTGACAAAATGGCAGTTTAGCACTGAAGTTAGTCTCGAAAGAGGGATAGTGCAAAAAGAGCACCTGCATAATTTTGATACTTTCTAACGTCAAATCGACAGGTGTCTTAGTGCCACGTAAAATATCAGTGCTTATAATGTCGTTTTTGCAATAAAATCATTTTTCACGGTTTTTGAGTTGTGTCGCTTTTGTATTTAATGGACGATACATAGGGGATTTTTTTGGCATTGTGCCACAACTAATTATTGACAAGAGGTACATTAAAAAAATAAAATGTAGAATTAATGCGCCTGCACGTAAATCAGTTAAAACTGTAAAAAAAATAGTTAGCATTGAGTCACTGACGTAATTTTTTCTTTGGTTGAGTATAATAATTATCGGGTCATTATAGTAAAAAATCACCATTTGTTTAATTTCTGTTTGATTGTTATGAATTTTAAAAATTATTTTATTTTTCCTGACTATATCTACGATTATTCAGTGGTGACTTTTTAAAATATTGTCTTAAATATTCAGTTAGGCCCCTCGGATAATAAATCCCTACTGTAGGATTTATTGTTTCTTTTTATTAAACAAGTAAATCTTACTATTGATTTTATGAAAAAACCTCCACACATTTATTAGGGATAATTAGATTCATATATTCACAAAACGATGTTTTATCATATTCCTGAAATAAATATACTGTAGGATTTAATGCAATTTTCTCGAACAAGTTAAAGTTTAGCTCCCCGACTAAGCTGTCCATACCTAATATCTCTCGAATTGCTTTGGCCTTGCTATTATGAATGTTGCTCTTTTGAACTCTTCTTAACTTTTGCTTATTCGTTGATGAATGAAGAAAACACATTGTAGAAGGACGTCCAATCTTGATAGTTTCCGGTAAACTTTGCTATGTCTATCTTCGGAAGCTTCACATCATCACTAAAGCTAGGTGTGAGATTACTGCTAATTCTGCTTGTGCACGACGTAGTACTTTCTAGCATATGCTTTTTAAGTATTAAATCACAAATATTTACATGTTTGGCTATTAAAACCCGTTAATTCTGTTCACATCTTTAAATCTATTGTTGAATTACTGTGGAAAACTCAATGTGTAGTAAATATCGTTTTTTTTTTCTTGTGTGAATATGTATAACGTAATGTAATTTACACATTCTTCGTTTTTCCCAGTCAGTAAAAGTATATATTGCAAATAGTACTGGTTTTTACACGTCGACTCCAAAAAATCGTCGCTTTAATCCATTCATCATATTATTATTAGCATTGATTAATACATTTAATCTTCTCGAAATCATGAAGTGAAAATTTTGATTTTTATTTTCTAATTTACCGTCTTAAAGTAGCTCTCATATTTAAAACTCATTTATTTACGTTTCACATCCATCGTTGGGTCACCAATTTACATAGGTGTGCGAAAATTCAACTCAATCTGCCCAGTAGTAGTGTTGGAGTAAATCGGTTGTAACAGGCGGACAGATAGACACGCCAGTAATCCTATGAGTGCTCTGTTTTTTTTTCTTCTTGTGGTACGGAACCCTAAAAATGTCGCTTATAATAGGAAGTTTTTTCATTAAATAATGTGTTTTATTAATGTTTTTATGCATGTCCATACTAATTTGCAAGATCTTGCATTTACGTATAGATCCTGAACGTCACTTTCGTGCATGCGATTTTTTTTAAGATAAAAGGCAATTCGATTTTTTTAATTATTTTTTACAAGTATTCGAAGATGATTTAAAACGAACTACAGACATTTTTCATAAGATTTTAGAAAATGTTTGTCTCGGTCGTAAAGGGCTAATAAGCTTGTACATGTACAGGTCTTTAAATTGGCTTATATCTTAACCAGTCAGGATCTAATATGTTTCGATCAATTTTCCTTGATATTTTGATAAACTATGTAAGCTTTCTGTGAGTTGGCTTCAATGGCAATGGTTTTATCTAGAGTTAGGAATTTTGGTGGTATTCGGTGAATAAAGAATGGCGAAATCGCTGTTTATATATTTTATGATTAAAGATTTCATCAATTAAATTAATATACCTACGTAAAATGTCTTAAACAGGGCTTCGGCCATTTTAAGTTTAAATTCATATTTCACACACATTATTCAAACCTTTAATATTTACTTATTTGACTACCTGCGAAATTAATTATGGTAAAATTTTAAAATGTAGCTAATTGCTTGCCCCTTCGAGTATGGTCAAAGGCCTTAATCGAGCCGTGTCCGCTAAGCTGGAATGGCCAAGTAAGTGGTTTAGGCATCAACCGCGAAAGCACTGAGGACGTGGGTTTAAATCCCACCTCTGGCGTTGGTAAATGAAATTTTGGTATTTTTTGTTCGGTATACGTCATCTAATATTAAAATGTATGTAGGTAAATTTATGTACATATATTATTTAGTAGTGTTACTACTTAAAAAACACAAGTAATATTAAAGAAGTAATACGATTTGAGTCGTTCCACAAAAAAATGTTGCTTCTGTTATTATGCTATGTTAAGACTTTAGTGGCTTCGGGAAAACTCGAACTTTCAAAGCAAAAGGAGTACATTTTCAAATACTAACATTTTTTTAGAATGTTATGTTTTACTAGGTTTACAATTTTTTATTGGTCTTCAAATTTAAATCATGTTAAAATTTCTTTAAAATAGTTATTCATTTACTACCGACTTCATTGCTCCCTGTTCGATCAATGCCATAAAAATCCTCATCCTTGTTATATATGTGATTGTATTTTTTGTTATGCTTACATCCAGAAAAGACACAAATCGCACACCAACTTTTTTTCAAAAACATAATGGCATATGGTACCTAGGTACTTTTTTTCGAATTCCCCAATTATATACATTTCTCTTCTATTACTCTCGAAAACATTTCTTCAGTTGGGATCACTTATAATTTCGTTACTAAATTGGACAAATTTAATTCATTTTCCCTGGATTTCCGGCTTAGACGAGGAAAACTTACATTAAAAATAACACAAAGTATAAATTTTTAAATCAGTTGGGTAAATAATTTTGATTGGTTTGTTTTTAATATTCTCGACAAAAGACTTTACTAAAATGTACTCTTTTTGTTAATTTTTATTTATAATAATCTTCATACATAAAGTCACCTATTTTCATAATTATTTTGAAAAAATATTAAAACTGCGTTCATTGCGATCTATTCAAAGTCGTTTTTTCAAGTGCTGAATATTCATGCGTCGGTATTTATCTTTAAAATTTTTAACAGTCGAACGAATGGTGGAAAGTTATTAATACTTCTCATGAAATATAATTTTACAAGATTCGTTTCCGCAAATATGTCAATTCTAGATGAATGGTATACGTTACGATTACAACCTTTTATTGTTTAAGTTAATAATTATGGAACAAATACAAGTTTAAGAAATTTACATCCTATTTTTTTACGTTTGGCATCTCTGTATGAAAATTTCGATTTGCATACATACATGTAAATGTCTGGGATTTCGAAAGAAATCTTGTCTGAAAATAGAAGACGGGCTACGCCTTTAGGGTCTCTTTCGCTAATTTTAGATTCCATGTATTTGGTGCAGTTAAAAATACTATTATTTTTATGTATCACTAAATAACAAGTGGAAGTTGACTACGGTAGTTATTTTTTATCTTTTGAGTTAAGGAAATGAGTAGAATCAGCTTTAAATATTTACGTGAAAAATATGGTAGGAAAAGAGAAAGAGGTTATAACAATCTTCAGTACTATTGTTTTGTTTAAAGAGGTGAAAGTGATGAATTATTGTGGCGGTGATTCTAGCTCCTCGAGAAAACGTTCGACGAGGGGGATGACTTTTCTCACACAGAGTTTGTTCTGGTGTGTTAACTATTTTCATTAATCAACACGCCAGAAAACAAACAAAGTCAAACAGAATGGAGCTAGTCCCAAAATTCTGCAAATAGTGCAATAAAATGATGAAAAAGAAGGAAATGTAAACAAGAGCACATACTATTTATCATATACATATGCACTGAGTAATTGGGCGAAATATCAATAAAAAGGATGAAGTATCACTATGCTTTTAAATAAAAATATATTTTTCACAAAACATGCAACATGTATTCTCCTCAAGTGTGTGATAAGTAGCCAGGAAATATGTTGTTGCAGGCCTAGGGCAGGAAATCATTTTTTTATTGGAACATTATATGTACATGGCGTCTGTGTTCTTAAACAGGTTAAGCAATTGTTTTTTTTTAATAGCTCCGAACTTTATCGGACAGAAAATATTCGCGTTATAGTACATTACTCAGTACTAGAGAGGACGGGAAACGAAGGCTTACAGGCCATGTAGATATGGAATCTAGACCTGGAGCCTCGATTGACGCCGAGATTTGTATAATGCTTTTCTCAAACTTGCCATGAACTAAAATTAACTAATATCACCGAACCATGCTATTAAATTCGTTAATATTACCAATAGTAAAGTATCGTACGTGTATAACATTAAAAAAATACTTTTATTTTTAATTTTCGCGCTGAACTTTTTTTTATCTTTTTGAGGTAACCTTGTACCTGGAGATATTGACATTAGTTCTGAGGTTTTTTTTTCTGTGGTTGAATGTCAAGACCTAGGTGTCACAATTTGACGTTTCAAAACAAAAGATAGTTTGTTCGTAGGTCTAGGTGTGTAATGAATACATTATAATTCCTTATTTAGTAGATAATCTCATATAATATTCTATATATCTCTCATATATACACACACACACACTCACTCACTCACACTCTCACATATAATAATATGCACACACGATGTATATCTTCATTCTCAAAATATCTTACACTTATTGGAACTACCATTAGGATGGGTTTGATTTATAGTAACTGTGTACTAGAAGGGCAAGGTGTTCCGTTCCGACACGCGCTGAGTAAAGTTTGTATCAATAAATAAGGGTCTGACTGAAAACCAGCGTTGCAGTCTACCGGTTGCAACATTTGCTGAGTTCAGCCCCTATTTTGGTATCACACTATAGTATGGCATTAGTACTTAAATATAAATTTAAGGATGCAATGTAATATAGATTTAAGAATGCAATGTACCTAATATAAATTTAAGGATGCAATGTATATATATATATAGTTTATTTTTGTGATACCTTAATAAAGATTTTCTATGTCTATGTCTATGTCTATGAATTCTCTTTACAAATCATCTTAGCACATGACACCGGATACGTAGCATTTCCGGGTTTTATTTAAAGTAACATCAACATTCCGTAGCAAGTTTGTGAAAAAGAACGAACAGTGGCCTATTTCAATTGTAAAATATCACTGTTACTGACGTCACAGGCCTCCGTAGGCTACGGCTACCGCTTACTATCGGATGGTCCATGTGCTTGTTTGCCACCAACATAAAATTATTACGAATTACGTTATTATATCGTTAATAAACTACTTTTTATTTTTCGAAACCCGTGACAATTGTCGCGAGGCTTAGTACAATTTTCATTAAATCTTGACATGTGCTTTGGCATACGTATGTCGGAATTTCGCTACAATAGTCGTGTTTTTTGTGACAATTGTAATTTTGTTTCGCAAAAAAAGTAGTTATTTATTGCTGATTTATTAAAGTTCCTGCACTACATTTTATGTTGGTGGCAAACAAACGCATGGCCCTTCCGTTGGTAAGCGGTAACTGTAGCCTATAGACGCCCCAGATTGGAGAAACAGAAAATTTACAATTGTAACACTTGTCAATGTGGTGAAATTGGGGCCAGATACCCAAATAACAAAAAATATCTGTATGATATTTTTACTATCATGAATATCTAATTATTAGGTTGTTGTGTATTCCCTAATACGGTATATCTAAAAACTGCACAAGCGGAAAATAGATCACTTCCGCAAAATAAAAATATTTGCGAGATTAGTGGGAAAATAAAAAAAAAACTGTTCGCCACCGAATTTTATTATGTTTTTGTATGAATTTTATTACTATGAATTACTTCTACATTAATAAAGAATTTATATGCCGAAGAACGAAAAGAACTAAATTAGAACCGTTACTTTGGTTTAGGAAAAAACCGGTATCCAATCCCTAGTACCTATACAAATATTAATTACTAAAATTCCTAAAGTTAAATTGTAAAAACAGTTCTTAGTATTTACAAGTTAATTTGTTTACTATGGAACCCTGAAAAAAAGAAAAAAATATTGATGCATTTAAGTTTAGAACAAAAGTCTGCAAAAAGCAAGAGTAATTAAATACAGAGATTTGCTATTCCTTACCTTCTTGAGAAAAATATTTTAAGAGTTTGTAGAATCCCTATAAATCCACATAAATGGCCGAACAACACTTAAAAACTCTAATAACCCATCTCATCCACATGGCTAGTTTTTACAGGTCACTTTGTACAATTACTGTGAATTCGACGGAAAAAATAAAATATTTTAAAAATAAAAATAAAACCGCCTTCAAAAATTTGCCCGAACTAAAAAGTAAAAAATAATTTTGGTCTCTACTACTTAGGATTTCCTACTCAAACCTTTAAACCTTTTACCCTATTAATTGAAATAAAATATTATGGCTAGGTACCCTACAGATTTCTTAGAAGTCGGTGCCAAGCCAAATACGTTCATAGGTCCTATATATTAGATAGAGCTTTGTAACTTACTGTCACTCCGATTATGCTTTTATCAACAGAATGATCTGCCTCAGTCATTTTGATGAAAGCATAACCGGAGTGACAGTAAGTTACAAAGCTCTATCAAATACATATAAGTACTCGCGAAGTGAACATATTTGGCTTGGCACCGACTTCTAAGAAATCTGTAGGGTACCTAGCCATAATATTTTATTTCAATTAATAGGGTAAAAGGTTTAAAGGTTTGAGTAGGAAATCCTAAGTAGTAGAGACCAAAATTATTTTTTACTTTTTAGTTCGGGCAAATTTTTGAAGGCGGTTTTATTTTTATTTTTAAAATATTTTATTTTTTGCTTTTTAGTAGTTTAAATATAAAATCGTTATTTAGTATGCTCTAAATACTTATAATTAGAATGTAGTACGCACTGTAGTAGGCCATAAAACCTGAACTGGCGAACTTATATGAATACAACAATAATTTCAAAGGTAACAAACAGCCTTAGCATGCCTATATTATTTAAAGTATCACTAACCGGTAACCAACATGTCATAACTACTAAGCAAACACTTGAATAGATCTCGAAGATGTAGGACATTTGTTATATTCAAAGAATGATCCTCCAACCCCTAATCGTTAAGGAGTTATTCATTTCATCATCAGCTCACCAACATGAGACTATGACCACCTAAAGGCAAATACTCGAATAGCTTCCAAAATACATGAAATATGTTATATTTAAAGAATTACTCCTTAACTCCTAATCTCTAAGGAGTTGTACCTACCTTACATCATCAGCTCACCAACATGAAAGGATGACCACCTAAAGGCAAATACTCAAATAGCTTCCAAAATACACGAAATATGTTATATTTAAAGAATGATCCCCCAACTCCTAATTGCTAAGGAGTTGTACCTTCCATCATCAGATCACCAACTTAAGATGTTCATAACTAGATGCAAATACTTGATTAGTCTTCGAAAATCAATGAAAAATGTCATGTGTGCCTACAACATTTGAAGAGTTCCCTCGATTTCTCCAGGATTCCATCATCAGATCTGGATTCGGTGACAATGGGACCAACTAGAAGGTATACCCTTTCAAACAAAAAAAGAATTTTTCAAATCGGTCCACGCGTCTTCCCGTAATCGGGGAACATACATAAAAAAAAAAAAAAGATTTCGACGAATTGTAAACCTCCTCCTTTTTGAAGTCGGTTAATAAAAATGGCTCAGTCACCGTGGGAATCTCGCCAAACGTGAGCTCTTCGGTAACCGCATTTAGAGCGACATGAGATCCGCTGACTGAATCAAAATAAAATGAAACTCAAAGCGGCCACTTTCACAAGATCCCTAATAAACATTGACACATACTTATCCACTAGGATTTTCGAGTGACACTATTGAGCGCTTGCAAGGCTCAATATATATTGGTGGAATCGCCAACACCACTGCAGACTATTAATTTCGTTGCAGTATTCTGGTCAACGAATTTTTTATACTTGTACAAACGAGGCGAATTTTGATGCTTAAAACCTGAAAGAATTGTCGTGTTGTTTTCATTTTACAATTCTTGTAAAGGGTTTTTAATTTTTAAATTATTGTATGAATTTTAGTGGTACCTGTCACGGGTACGGTAATCGCATATTATTAGGAAAGAAGGACTCGCTATTTCGATATTAATTTCCTATTTTCATTACTCATCATATTTCAAAGATACGAGTATATACGTAATTATTATTATTTTATGGACAAATTCAACTCACGTTGTGTGTTGCTGTTGATATTATGATGTCCTCATAGATC
The DNA here is from genome assembly GCA_025490895.1 of Thaumatotibia leucotreta. Lineage (NCBI taxonomy): Eukaryota > Metazoa > Arthropoda > Insecta > Lepidoptera > Tortricidae > Thaumatotibia > Thaumatotibia leucotreta. Next base: position 39,852 of record JALPQI010007563.1, on the reverse strand, counting down.
TCAGGTTTTACATAATTAGTTTTTTTTTTTATTTCATCAGTCGATCGTTTAAGAGTATCTATAGTTTTACATTCGCCATCAGATACTCGTATATCGGACCTGGCAAGGCGCTTAAAACTATCTGAACATGTACTCTAAAGTCATAGCAATAGAGGCCTGCCCAGATATTTGTGACCACCGTGACCGCAGAATATATCTGACGGTGATAGTATAATGTATATTAACAGTTCAAATAAATGATCTTTGTATTCGAGTGTCTAACTCATTCAGAGACAAACATCAGTAAAAAATGATAGAAACCTTAGAAGGAAAATTTATCTGCTCCAACTACGAGTAACTTGAACTTCTCGTCAAAATAATTTTCTTTTGAAATATGATAGCAGTGATTTCTATTTCATTGTTTAGATTAAAACCTCCGCTGCGGCAATTAACTTAACTCGTAATTAATCATACTTTGTATGGGGTCGAAAGACCCCCTACCTCATTGAACGTATTAAAACACTATTGATCTGGATCAATAAAAGAAGTTAATTAGATGCACAGAGGCGCCATTGACGCTATGCGTTAAAGTGCGAGTAGAACAGTATTCCACTTTCCCAGCTGGAATTTATAACTTTTTGCTTTTACCTATATATTAATGTGACACAATTGCTCAGATTAATATGACAGGTAATATATTTTAGATTGGAAAATCTGTTCAGATGCATATTATGTCCCTTTCTATGCTCATTAATTTTTGAAGCCTTGAATTTGCTCACATATTTATGAACTCGACTGTAGAATTCAAAAGCACTTCCAATAACATATTTTGGGTAGAGCATAATCTACTGCCAACAAAGCTTATATACACATGTAACATTACTTGGGCTCTTGCTCTTGAGGCATGCTAACATTATGTTGATGGAGAAGTTAAACTTTTCCTATTTTGAAGTTTAAAGTAGTATCCAACAACCACGAAACTAATAATAAGTGAACTTCTAAAAGGAACGTTTTCGTTTTGTATATATATCGTACGTTTTAATAAGGAGACCTATTCAATAGGTTTTCGGGATAACTTGTGAACTCAATAATAGTTGTGTATTAGATTTTTAGATAGATTTTTTAGCTTTCCAATATTAGATATTTTAGCTTTCCAATAAATTTAATTGTAGGATTGGTATTTGAATCAAAACGGTTCATCAAAGTATCAAGAGAAAAATCAAAATTGTGCAATAGTAGATTGTGTCACAAGGGATCAAAATGGTATATTTCCGGCGTGGGCGTATATTGAATCCTGAATGGAGCGACGGATTCCACAATTGAATCCCGACCGTATGGAGGGATTCTAAGGTGGAATCCTGACCGTAATGAAGGATTCAAGCGTTAACGCCCAAGACGAAATAATTTTGATACCGTGTGACACATACTGATTTTCACACCACCTATGAAAAAAATAAAAGATATATCACATCGACGCTGGAAAGGAGAAATTGGATAAGCGACACTTTTGAAGATATTGAGTTATATACACCGTTAGAATCGGCGAATTTTTCTGCGTCGAATGAGCTAGGTTTCGTATCCATCTGACAACATTTGTGTCGCTTATCCCATTGGTGATTTAGAGAACTTTCGACCATTTTTATTACTAAACGACTTGGTTTTTGACAACTTTTAGCAAATTGGAGATTAGATAAAATATAATTCAACATAATTAATCTTGGATTATTTTACCTATTCGTCATGACAAGTTAAATTTTACTTGGATATTTTTGCTGTGTAACAACTAAACTTCACTTGTCGGTTAGCTATTTCTACCTGACTGTATGATATGTTCTCATGTCGTTTGGACAATTTTACCTTCATCTTAATTTAAAATTGAAGACGGTTAGACAATATTACTTGACTATGATATCTGAACTACTTATTGGCGTTTATCCATTTTTACCTTCATTTATTTATGAACCATCCCCTTCACATATCCCTTTTTACTATTTACCTACTTTTTGGAATAATGTTATAAAACATATTGATTTAAACTTTCACGATTATCACTCATATTTTAAAGACAAACGGGTCTTAATCGCGTAAACTTACGTTTAATTATATGCTGACGTTTCGGGCATGACGTTACACCCGTGGTCGCAGGCAGGTGAGTCATAACGTCATGCCCGAAACGTCAGGATATAATTAAACGTAAGTTTACGCGATTAAGACCCGTTTGTCTTTAAAATATAATGTTATAAAAATCCTAAAACAGTTTTTCTTTTTTTACGTGTAAGTAAATTCGTTTACTAGTCACGGAATGTTACTAATGTAATTAATAATTATGACTAACTATGAAGTCTAAAACAGTTTCTCATTTTAAGTATGTGGATATTTCTTAATGATATATTTATGCTATTTTATCAATTTATATATTTTGACCCGAATATAAAATAAGCCACTTCGGAAGTTAGATAATTTTAACGGGATACATTCGTTATGTAAATCTCGGGTGGACCTTTTTACCTTTCTTATTTCTTACACAACGTGTTGGTTAGATAATTTTACCTGAATCAATTTTTCCAACCATTTTGCTTAAGCGACAGTAAATCATTAAATAACACTTGAATACGTTAAATAATTAAAACATCACATAGAAAACATATTTATGTCCATAAATAATGCTTCAATTATTTGATTTGGCCTGCTGATTAATTTAAATGATTTTTTTTCGAAAATCTCGGCGGTTTTTTGCTTCTCCTGTAAAGTACGCACTGTGTCGCTTATCCAATTTCTCCTTTCCAGCGTCGACATCATATTTTAACGTTACGTAACGTACGTTTAATTATATCCTGACGTTTCGGGCATGACGCGAAACCCGAAAGTCCTCTCAACCGAGCGTATACATCATAGCCGAAAAGTACGTGAAGCTATTGAAATTAAGAAACATCGGAATTTTAATCAAAATGAGGGGCAAGGAATCTCATCCGCGTGGAATCCCGTGATTTACAAATGTAAGCGTGGTGAAACATCAATTTTAAAGCCATTGGATGTTGTGAGTGTTGTGTGTAGGCCTAGTGACAACCCTAGCCTAGAAGTGAATAATCAAGATCAAGTGCGGGTAGTTCGAAAAACCCGCGCAGCTCGAAGGTGTTGATACATTCTCTCGCCAGTCTGCCTGCGACCACGGGTGTAACGTCAAGCCCGAAACGTCAGGATATAATTAAACGTAAGTTTACGCGATTAAGACCCGTTTGTCTTTAAAATATGAGTGATAATCGTGAAAGTTTAAATCAATATGATATATCACATATTCAGTATTAGAAAAATGTATCCAATGAACACTCCGACTACACCCCCTCCCTCCCCCCTCCTCTACACAGGGCCGGATTTAGAGTTTGAGAGGCTTCGGGGCAACAAAGGAGTGGAGGCCCCCTGGCCCCCAATTATTTTCCGAATAAAGTAGACAATTTTTTTCAGTCAAGTTTTTCAATAAATATTTTTTTGTGGAAACAAGTATACATTATTTTATTATTTAAATCAAACATATAAATATAATGGGAAACGAGAATTATGTGAAATTAAATTTTAGCGTTCACGAACGGAATCTGCCGAGCTTTTTTCGCCGAAAAATCGTTGAAGATTTAACTGAAATCTAGTTCCTGGAGTAGATCACATTCAACACTCTAAAAAAATATTTTATTAGTGGGAATTTAATTTTTTTCCCGAATCTATATTGTGGGGGCCCCTCTTTTGTGGAGGCCCCGGGGCTGTAGCCCCGGTTACCACCCCTTAAATCCGGCCCTGCCTCTACACGTAAATTGAGGAGTGTTTTTTTCTACTTCATCAAATTAATAATATATGTATAATAGGCCGATGTTAGCTAAATACATAAATCTGTATACAGAATACAAATATCCGAGGTGAATTCTCAATGATAAATCATTTGTCAATAAGCATGGCGTCGTATATCAAACAGATACTGAAGACGGATGCTTGAGCACGCCCGCAAGTGGGCCAGGCGTGATGTGACGTGATGTATTTCCAGCCTAAGATATTTGACCTAATTTGTGCGATAAACCTTTACGGGTACATATAACGGCTGGCGGTTTGCACTGAAATAACGAGCCAGATGACTAAACAAAAAAACGGAGCCAAGTCAGAACCTGACGCTACTATGCTAAACGTCTCCGGGTGCCTCTCCTACACGTAAAGTGAGGGTTTATTTTACTTTACTGATATATTATAGTGTGGAGTATCGTTGATTTTTTTTTAATTTAAGGGTCCTTAAAAAAAATTTTTTAAAGTCAGTATTTTGGAGATGATCTCTCCAGAATTAAAATAAATTGTATCTCTCTTGTCTCTCTTCTTCTAACTTTTGATCCATGAGTCCGAAAAATATGAAAAATCATCAATATTAAGCTTATACAATACTTTAAATAAAAATCTGGTCCGGTCAATTTTGAATAACTACGGAATCTTACACTAAGCATGGCCCGACGTGCTCTTGGCCAGTTTTTAATAAAATTAAGTGACTGTTACGCACTGCGAGTGATGTATAAACGAGATTTCACTGTTAAACTTAAAACAATGGATTTGTTTGATAATTTATAAAAACTATTCTCAAGCCCCTTACATTTAAGTATAAAATGTCATTTGCCAATTTAATACCACAGGAAAATTCAGCTATCGAACAAAGTGTAAGTAAAAACTCTATTTAATTTATTTATCGCATCTGAAACGCTGTTTATAGCCATCCTGAGCGTATTGAGCTTTAGAGAAAGTCTTTATAGCTTAGCCAGCTTTCCAGTTAAAGCTGCAACAGAGATCGGTACAGTATCGCTTAAATCAGGCTTCTTCATTGTTTAAATGGAATAGTACTCTTTAAGTAAAAGAGCTTGCTTCTGTGCAAACATAAATACGGTATTTTCAAAGAGTCAATATTTTAGCTATCATCAGTCAGCTACAGTCAATGTTAATTAAACATATGAGTACTTAATCTTAGTCTTCATTATTATTGTTAAAAGCGTTTGGTATCAGTAGGGCTCTAAGGCCACGGTCGTACTGCACACGCCGCACGCAGCCGACAACGTCCCATCGCACGCAGCCGGTGAATGGTGTGTTCGGGAATGCTCGGGAGTGGTCGTTTTCGCCCGCTGCGTGCGGCATCCCCCCGCCATACATCATTCAGACGCTGCGTCCGACGGGACGTTGTCGGTTGCGTGCGGCGTGTGCAGTACGACCGCGGCCTAAGCCGAACTATTATTAAAACCAGATAATATAGCCACCAAGGAGCATTGATTTCATTTAAAAATTGCTATTACTATTTTTTCTACGAGGCATAGAGTAAAAAGTGTACGGATCCTCACTTTCCCCTACTTATTATAATTATTTTATCAAAGCCACCCTTGTTTTGTTGCTCTAATTCGAACCGTATTCACTACTCTCTTTTTATTACACACTTGTATCCGCCGTTCTCACTGATATGGTTCAATTTTATCAAAGTTTGCAATTCGCCAGTTCATATTTTCATGTCGTGTAGCATTTTAATTATGTCTTGGTTCTTATTAACCATATATTATAATATGATTTTATAACTACTATTATTCGATCGGCGATTTAAATTAAAATTATGACATATTTTGCCGCGTAAAAATATTTAGCATCGCTTTGCAAAATAGTTAGTGGAGAACGGTGTAAACATCAGGCAATGTAAATATTTACTGCATTAAATATCAGCAGCAACCAACGAACATTTTGTAACTACACTGCAGAAAAAGTGCAGTATGTTTGTAAACAAAAAGAGAGTGGGCAATCTCGGTTACGTAGCTGTTTTATTCTCATTACTACTATTTAGTGCTTACTTAAATAAACATAATATTTATGTACATAATTATACCGAGTATAAATCTAATACTAGCGATAAATTAAACCAAGCATAGGATTATTTTGTGTAATAGGTACATCCGCAAGTCTGTAACGACAGTTACCAATTCTTTAGTACATTATGCGCTATAAGTATAACCTCCGCTAAGAGGAAATGGGAGCTGTACCTAGGGTTTCAGAATAATCGCCAAATTGAAGATTTCAAAACCGATTTCACCCTGTTTCTCCAAGATCTTGTCATTAGACACCGATTTGGTTTCTACGGGTCTAACTTGGGGTTAGACGCATTTAATTTGATATTACTAATTAAAATAAATTTAAATATTTTGTTATTGTATTTAAGTACCTATGTACTCTTCAAATCCCGTATTATTTGTTTCGCCTGTAGGTTGACTGGTAGAGAATGTCTTATGGGACTTATGTCTTATGAGAGAATGATCTTATAGCATTAAGTTCGCCTATTGTATCTGTATTTTGTATTGTGCGATAAAGTTAAAATAAATAAATAATACCTACGTAAAATTGGCGACAACAGGGTTTCGTAGTCCTATGCAATAAATTTATAAAAAAATTTGAAGAGCGATAGGGCTATGTCGATATGTTTTCCTTTTAAAAAGTTTCGTCTTAAACCCTTACAGTTTCACCATGTCCGTCTGTAGCGTAGCTCAGTGGCTCAGTTACTATTACTACTACAAATTGCCAATTTACTACAAGTAATACATATAGTAGAGGTCCAAATGGAAAAAATTGTGCGCTGTGAGTTACAGTTTTGTTATTTTTACCAGAGCTGGAGGGTGTAAAAATAAAAAAATTTAGATGTGGAGGGAAAACCACTTCCCCCCCTGAACGAGGGGGAGGGGGGTGAATGTGCAAACGGAAGGGTTGTGTTTAAATTTTTTTCATCTAATATTTAGGCCTACTATTCATTGTTTGGTATCATTTTCATATAAAACAGACACGAAAAATTCATTTTTGATAATAAACATGAGGATTTTCATACATAAAAAAATAATTATTGGTATAAAGGTAAAATAATCACCGTTTTTATTTTGATTGTTGCGTTATATAAGTATTACCAAATAAATATATGAAAATAAAAGAAATACTACAAGATAGCATATTTATTGTAGTTTTTAAAAATATATACTTTTTGGAACTTTCCATGCAAAAATAAGTTGTAAAAAAATTGCACCTGTCGATTACCTCGAATAAAAAAGGGACGTTGCTTTGACTTATTGTTGACAGTACGTTTCTAACTACTGCGGGAATTTAGCGATTTTGCGTAAACAAAATACTCCATAATGTCTGTTAGGGCAAATTGCATCAACCTGGGTTAACCAAGCAACCCGGGTTAAACGTTTATTTCACACGGAATTTGATAATTTGATAAATTTCTTATGAAGTAAGTGACTGACCCGGCACTATACAGTGGATATCCCGGACATCAGCCTATGTGATATTAGAATGGCTCAAAAATAACAGGGCGTCTGGCGAAGACGGAATTATAGCTGAGCATCTGAAGCCAGGTCGTAAACCAATCCTTACGGCCCTTCAGAAGTTGTTTAACTCCGGAAAGGAGAACGCCTTAGTCATGGAACAGAAGAATGGTGGTACTGTTCTTGAAAAAAGATGACAACGCCTTATTGAAGAACTACCGATCCATCTCACTTCAGAGCCATATTTATGAGATGTTTTCAAGAGTCATTACAAATCGTCTTGCATGCAGGCTTGATGACTTCCAGCCTGCCGAACAAGCCGGTTTCCGAATTGGCGTTTCGTAAATGTTATACAGAAGACCGAGGAATAGGTCTAACCTTCCCCTCTGTTTAGCGTTCAGCGTTTGTGGACTACGATAAGGGGGGTTTCCATGACACACTAATGCGGTTTAATTTAGGTCGAGAGAAAGGGACAAGGCTATACGAGTCATGTATCACTGCCCCTTTCCCAGAACCTAAACTGAATCGCATTAATACGTCATGGTAACCCCCAAGGCATTCGATTTGATCGAAACTCTGAGCAGTACTACAGTCTCTTTAACGGTACCAAGTAGACTACCACTATTTCGAAATGTTGAGGTGTTTGTACGAATGCGCCACTATGTCAATCCGACTCCAAGACCAGAGCTTGAAGCATATTATACTGCAGCGGGGAGTCAGGCAAGGAGGTGTCATCTCCCCTAATCTGTTTACCGCTGCACTGGAAGATGTCTTTAAGACTGGACTGGAGAAGGTGAGTATCAACATAAACAGCGAGTACCTCACTCACCTTTGATTCGCTGATGATACGGTGGTCTTGGCTGAGACCTTGGAAAACAGAGAGGGAAAACTACGATACGCTACTAAGCGTTAGCGATTGGCAACTTGGCTAAGCATCCAGTTCTCTGCTAAGGTGCAAATTGTTACGTTTGAACAACAGAGCAAGCTGGAGTAAGATTTCAGTACGATGCTCGCTGACCTCAGTAGCGCCTTCGAGCGAGTTCGTCTTAGGATGAACATGGATAAGACGAAAACAACTCCCGTTACAATCGGAGACTAAAGTCGAAGGTGTAGACGACTATAATATACCTAGGACAAACTACCCAGTTCGGTAAGTGGTAAGTCCAACTTTGAGTAAGATATCAATCATCGAATCCGACTAGGTTGGGCAGCGTTTGGGAAGCTACGACTCATCTTTTCGTCCAATATTCCGCAGTTCTTGAAGACAAAAGTATTTGATCAGTGTGGCAGCACACAGTGATCAAAGATTTAAAAGAGTGATGACATACGGTACTGAAACGTTGTCGCTTAGAATGGGCCTCATAAGAAAGCTTAAAGTCAACCACAGGGCAATGGAGAGGGCTATTATGGTGGGAGTCTCTCTGCGAGGTCGTATTAGAAATGAGACGATCCGCAGCAGAACCAAAGTATAGCTGCATAGCTCGGCGGGCGGGGCACATTGCACGTAGAACCGATGGTCAATGCGGCGGCCTCGCAGGTGGGAGGTACAGCGTGGGTAGGCCCCCCACAAGGTGGACAGTGAAGGTCTCAGGAGTCCGCTGCATGCGAGTGGCGCAGGACTGGTCATTGTAATGTGTGTCATGAATAAATTATTTTCTATTTCTATTTCTATTTCATTGTGGCAATCTTTGGGGGAGGCCTATGTTCAGCAGTGGACGTTTTTCGGCTGATAATGGTAATAATGATGATTTATGAAGTAAACGTTTAACAATTGATTGTCAAATCCCATATGATATAATCTTTTAACATGGGTGAACTGGGTTAGTTGTTTAGTCCCGGTTAGTGAAAATTACCTTTATCGTCTTTGGTAAAGAGACCATTACCTAATAACACTTGTAAAAATTATTACCCATTCCGATTCATATAATCAGATACTATATATCATACATGTGATCAGATAGACCCGATATATAATATACACGCGGTAAACAATAATCGATAAAATCTAAAAATGGAATCTGAACAAATAAAATTCTTAATAATCTTAGGTTATTTAAAAAAAGAAGATCAGAAAATATTCGGTTTACTTTCATATCAATAAATATTTACAATTGTAATATGAACAATACTATGTAAGTACAAAAATATGTATAATCTATGAGCAGTTGCCGGCACAAAGGTCTCTTTTTTGAGGTTACGCGGAGGTTTTTGTTGGAGGTACAAGTCAGGTAAATTTTTTTTTCAGTGAATTTTTGTACGAAAGACTACAAAATGTGTATATTTTGAAAATCTACAATAAATATGCTATCTTACACTATTTTTTTAAATTGGCTAAGTTTGTTTTTTAATACTTATATGACGCTTAAATTAAAATAAAAACGGTAACTTTTTTACTTATAATCCAAAAAATCTACATTTTTATATGAAATTACTCATGTTTATGATAGAAAATGGATTTTCCAGGTCCGTTTTACACGAAAATGATACCAAACAACGCATAGTAGACCTTATTAATTAGTAAAAAAATATTAAACGCAACCCTTCCGCATGCACATTCACCCCCCTCCCCCCGCGCTCAGGGGGGGAATTGGTTTTCCCTCCACATCTAAAAACAACTATTTTGAGACCCTCTAGCTCTGGTTAAAATTACAAAACTGTAACTCGCAGCGCACAATTTTTCTCAACTTTGTATGGACCGTGACCCTTACTACGTCGATAAAATAAAATATAGAAAACCATATCGGGCGCGCTGCCTAGTTTTACTCGTAAAGTGAGACGGATTTAACATTTTTTTTTTATTTTAGTATGTGAAAGTAATAAGAGTCCCAAAAAAAGTTTTTTCACCTCAGCAGCTCGAAAAGACTTCTTTTGATTCGCGAAATCAGTGAGCAAAGTGCGATTTTGCTCACTGAGTGAATGTTGTTTTCCATGACGTTTAGACTTCAACTTTTTCTTTTGTTTCTTTCACTTGTTAGTAAAAAGACAGAGATGAAAAATGTTACGTTATAAATTGTCATAATATGCATTTTTTTTTTCGTTTATGGCATCCTAGCGTATTCAGCCAGTTGTATTAGACGACGCGTTTTATCGGACCCGATTCCTTGTATCCGAACGGCATATGGCCCCTACCACCAAGCATACATAACATTGACGTCCGTCATTCCACCTCTCTATCGCTCTTATATATAAGTGTGACAGAGAGAAAGACAGCCGTTTTAAAACTGACGGATATCGTGGTACTAGGCGAGTCAGAATCGCGTTCAGAAATTCGACACGAGTTCATTTCTAAATAATGATAACTGTTTTATAAATTTTTTTTCATCAAAATGTTAACCTAAGAGATAAGAATGGTACCTCAACACTGGTATGTACCAATAATGATATGTACTAAAACTAATTTTGATTAAATAAATGATTTAATATTATTATTATTTCCTTTTCTCCCTGCTGAAGTTATTTTATTTCCTTTTCTCCATGCTGAGGTGAAAAGTTGTATGTACAACTTGAGAGCAAAGTTATTTGAATCTCGTGTCTTTCGAGTCTCTCGCTACGCTCAAGACTCAAAACTGACACTCGCATCAAATACGTACTTTGCTCTCATGTTGTACAAATAACTATTTTTTAATTAATATTTTCGGAGAAAGAGTAAAAAAATTGTGCCCCCCTAAAACTTTTGATCCCTGGGTCCAAAAATAGTATTTCATAAAAAAACTATTTTGAATATCGTCATCAGGCCAGCCGGTTTTGAATAACTACGGAACCTTACACCGAGCATGGTCCGACATGTTCATGGCCGCTTTTTATTTGATAATACCTATACAAGATTTTTATGAGGGTCTGAAAAAGCATTCAAAAATTGCAAATTTCGTCGTATTTGAAGGCTTTTCCATTTTGATGATAATAATAATATGTAATATCAAAAAGAAAACCATACTGACACGAACACAAAATTAAAAAAAATGCTGAAATTTTCATGAAAAATCCGGGGAGGAAATAGGGGACTACTTTTGTATGAAAAAAACCGGCCCACATTTTCCTCATACGAGATTTGCCTATTTATATTTACCTATAGGATCAGTTATAGATGTACGAATACATAATAGTACATTGTGCATCAAGGGAGGTAAGTACGGAATTACTACTAACGAGAGTGTTAGAAGCCCGACGCCGTTAGGCGGAGGGCTTTTATGACTCGAGTTAGTATTCCGCTTACCGACCGTGATGCATACAATGTTTTTCATCACACTTGCCGACAAAAAAAAAGTTTTCAGACATAATATTATAAAAATAACGTACTGACATTTCTATTACTCCCTAGGGAATTTCACTTTTCTATTACTCCCGCTACGCGAGCAAGCAATGGCGCGCTTAGACAGCAAGTGTGATGAAAATATTATTATTATATATTTAAACATTCTTACTTTATAACATACTTACACATTAGATATCAAATCGTAATAATATCTTATTACGTGCGTAGGCTCTAGAGACATGAATGCCACATGTTTTATAGTAAAGAACAGATATTTGTTCTCGTTACCCACTTCATTGGCACATAACTTTGAGTCTAACTTGCAAAAGGAGGAGCTCAATGTTCTTTTGAGAAGGAATTTTATATATACTAGCTCAAAAGACGGGAATATACTTGGAACTTAGGTACTTACCAATGCAAAGGAACTCGATTGATAAATATTTGTCAGCATCCGTAGCCTTATTGATATAGTGACCCTACTTACGACGAAGCTGAAGGTTCCGGGTTCCAATCCCGGCATTATTTATAACAAACATTGGTTTCTTGGTCGTGGCTGTCAATGAAAGTGATAGATACTTTCATTTACAATATTTACATATATCTATTTATTATATATACACATATATATATATATATACCTAGTCCTACGGTAAGCTCAATTAAGGCTTGTGATGTGGGTACCAAGCGTCATCATTTTTTGAGCTTACCGTAGCCCACCTAACGAAGACCAAAAGTTGCCTATCGGGGGAAATAACTCGTGTATAAGCGAATTTTGGTATAGTTGTAGGGAATGGTGTTTTAAACCACGTACTAAAAGTACTGGTGGTTAGGGGTGGAGCTAACGGGGGGAGAGGGGTGTAAAGGTCCTTATTTTTCAATTTTCGTATATAACTCGTAAACCATGGCTTGTAGCAAAAAACGTTCTAGTACATAAGTAATCTACATAAAATTCTCTACAAAAAAGACATACGCATGTTTCCTCTGGGATCAATGTGTCATGAGATAGGAAAGCAAGAAGATGGACACTATAGAAATAAACACATTTGTTTAAGTAGGTTAGGCACAAACAGAATGCTCGCGAGCATTCCAAAAGATTTTAATGCTCAATTCCTGACCATATTTAGAGTCTTTAATGTTAAATAAAATTTCCTGGATTCGGCTTGGTTTCAGAGATAATCAACCTTTTTTTCGAAATAAGTTTTTCGATGTAACTCGTCATAAAACTTCTTTTTGATTACAATGCTAACACAATATGTTTTAATATTACCACACCCTTTGCCTGGCAATCAAAAAATGGGAATAAACTTGACGAAGTAAACTGTCCCTGAAAAAAATATTAAAATAAATAATTTTAACAAATTGTTGTTATGATAAAAAGTATTGGAAATGTTAAAAAGTGTGCAAAATGTGTAAAAAAAAAAGAAAAAAAATTTTTTTTTTGGTGGTATTTGACATTAGATCTCATAATTATTTTTGTTTGATTTGATGTCTAGAATGCATAGTTAAAATCTTTTAACGATGATTTTGAGAATATTTTAGGTTTAGAAGACAATTAGGAATTTTATTTTTACAAATAAGCATACAGGGCGCGCCCGGGCGCAAGCATTCCAAAATATTTTAAGTATGCATTCTAGATATCAAAATAGACAAAAATGATTATGAGACCTAATGTTAAATACCTCCAAAAAAAATTTTTTTTTCTCTTTTATTTTAGACTTTTTGAATATTTTTTGACATTTCCAGTACTTTTTATCATTACAACAATTTGTAAAAATTATTTATTTTAATAATTTTTTTAGGGACCGGTTATTTTGTCAAGTTTATTCCCATTTTTTGATTGCCTAAAAAAAGGTGTGGTAATATTAAAACATATTGTGGTAGCATTATAATCAAAAAGAAGTTTTATGACGAGTCACGACGAAAAACTTATTTCGAAAAAAAGGTTGATTATCTCTGAAACCAAGCCGAATCCAGGAAATTTTATACAACACTAAAGACTCCAAATATGGTCAGGAATTGTGCATTAAAATCTTTTGGAATGTTCGCGAGCATTCTGTATGTGCCATACCTACTTAAACAAATGTGTTTATTTCTTTAGTGTCCGTCTTCGTGCTTTCTTATCTCATGACACATTGATCCCAGAGGAAACATGCGTACGTCTTTTTTGTAGAGAATGTTATGTAGATTAATTATGTACTAGAACATTTTTTGCTATAAGCCACGGTTTACGAGTTATTTACGAAAAATGAAAAATAAGGACCTTTACACCCCTCTCCCCCCGTTAGCTCCACCCCTAACCACCAGTACTTTTAGTACGTGGTTTAAAACACCATTCCCTACAACTATGCCAAAATTCGCTTATACACGAGTTTTTTCCTCTGAGTTTCCTTCGTTTGGTGTACTACCGTAGGACTAGGTCTATTTGTGTAAGATGTCCCAAGATATCTATTTATTATTTTTATTTTTACAATTATCTCCTTTTTTATCCATCTCTACATATTTAATTGAGCTGCACTTCAAAATATCGCACTGAACTTTTCAAGTCTGGAAAAAATTTAATAAATAATTTACTGATAGATTATTTTAATGTAAACTGTAAATTAATTGACATTCTAATTTACATAATTTTATTCTTTTTGACATGTAAAATTTTTAATTTTATGAATAAAAGAATATGAATATACTCCTAATCATTAAACGTAGAATAGTTGGACAGATTAAGGTACTAGGGCGTAATCTATTGTGTTTGCTTAATTACATAACTATTTTATAAAAAAAATACCAATAATCACAACAAGGCACAATCATAAAGTGACAAATATAAGAATAAAAGAACACCGTATACAAATATTGGGTAGTTTATGTAACGGGATTTTTTCTCAGTAATTCTAACATTATGCAATAGCACCAACAGCATTAATCAAACCGGTGTTGATAGCGTTATTCAACGCAGTGAGTGCCATCTGTCTGCTGCGACATATCAGCACGGAGCAGCACGATGAAGCATCACCGTGGCAATTTCCTGGCCGTGACAGAATATAACCTCGTACTATTTGGGATACTTTTTTCATGATTCATCATCATCATCATCAGACTATGTTAGTCCACTGCTGGACCTCTCCTATTAACTATCCGTATAGACGCATTAGGAGGTAAATGCCCATAATCGCCACGCTGGGCAAGCGGATTGACGATCGCAGTAATGTGCCCACTATGATGACGCGGCTGTCCATCATCAATCTTGTAGAATGGTCAGTGACACTCCAATCCCTTAGTCGACTTTTACGACACCCGCAGGAGGAGTTGGGGTGGTGACAAATGTATTCTTACTGCCGTCACCACACGGCAATGGGTCCATATTGGCACTTATACAATTTTTTCTTCGAATATTTTTACTAATACCGTTTTTTACTCATAATCATCATTACTCCGAAAATTTTATCTCATACTTTTTTTCTTAATAAAAATTATACTTCTACATACAATTTTCATAACGATTATTATTTCGAATTTTTATCCACCTAAAGTCGTCAAATAGATTAATCTATACCCATAAAGTTATTTGAAATAAATTGTTTATTTATAAACATTTTCCCAATAATATATATGATACATATTTGCGGTAAACGTAAATCAGAACGCACGCGGTTTTATAAATTTCGAGAGTATGTAAAAATACGAGTATAGATGTGGAAGGTAGTAGTTTATTCTGAGGGCGTTTAAATGTCATGATTCGCATGATTTGTTGTTCTCTTAAATACGTGTTCATAGATTGTTGTCCATACATTATATTTAACCATTTAACGAGTGGGGATGACACTCAAGTCGATGGAGCTGAGCTCCTATTCTGCGTTGTTGGGCGCTTCGCGCCTTGTCAACAAACTAACCTAACCTAACCTAATCCAATAGTAAAAAGTGCTAAAAATAAAAACGCACATTATCGTTAATCTAACCAGTTAGTGGGGTGACGGAAAAAGTAGACGTAGCTTACGTAACTACAGTTCCTTATTTTGAATGTATAGCAGCATGGACCTGTAATAGGTCCATGCTGCTATAAATAAAATCAAAGAAGAGTCATCAATAAAATGTTTAGTACAGTAGGTACTCTGCCACAACCTGATTATTTGTGCAGGTAGCTAGTGCTTACAGTAATAAGTAGGATGATTTACATTTAATTATACAAAAATAATTCATGCATAAAACGAGTAGGTATAGATAAAAATAAATATAACATTAGAGTATACAGCATAAAATATGTATAAGATGTGAAATCGAATTGGAGATCAAAAATGTAAACAAATGGAATACCACCACAAAAAAATAATCACGGGAAGTGGGTAATCTTAAACCATTAAAATACTTATAAAAAATGCGTATTTACAGTCACTGACGGTATGTAGAATTTACAAATATTTTACAAATTTTTAATACAAAATATTAAGAGACATATGTCATTTTTTTAATGATATATTTCGCTACTTTTATTAAAATGTGAGGTGTTTAATTTATACTACTGACAATTATAAGAAATCTTAAACATTTGGTTCGCAGTTATAACGATAACTAGTTTATTCGTAATTCATTACGGTCACTACACTAAGAACCATTTAAGAGGGTTCGCATTTATAACTATGTACTTCAAAAATCAAAACAAGAGAGTGCTCCAAATGACTGTTTTATGAATTCATAAAAACTCCTAAAATTTAGCATTACAAAGTACATAAATACAGATTTTAGTATTTTTACCTACAAATTAATCATTTTCATATGTGAATCAAAATGGATTCGATCGTATCTATAGATGAAGACTGGAATTCGTTCCCCGACTATCCTGAAGATAAAAGTAACACGACACTCGTTTTCAAACATTGATTATGTTGATTATTTACATCATTCTAGCAAATTTTCTAGGTTTTATTTTTGTAATCAGGAACCGTGGACACTCAGACGTATCTTTTTTTATTGTCATATCCAAAAATATGTTAACAATTGTGATATTTTGTGTATCGAACATACCTTGACTTTCGCGTATCTACATCTACACATAAAACATTGTCTTAGGTTTAGTACCTATTTCGATAGTTGTGAGTGTAGATATAAATTAAATGAAATAAAAAATCAATCTCAAAATGCGACGTCAATTTACAAAGGTGTTAAAAACTACATTCTATATAAAACGTTTTATACCCCTGGAATGTCACTTTAACATTGACTTTGTAAATCATGTCATTGTCATAGATTGTTTACATTTTTGATCTCGAATTCCATTTCAGAGTTTAGTTAAAAATTATATAAACATAAAAGTTAGTACTAAAAACATATATGAATATGAATAACAACATTATGAACATAAATAATTCTAAGTGATTATTTATTTTATTTATTTTATTTTATTGAAACAAAAGTTTACACGACATTACAGTTTACACCAATGCGTCATGAAACTAAAATTAAAAGAGATACAAATAAAGATACACAGATAAAGGTACATATAAAAAAAAACATTAAGTAGATTTAGGTGACACAACAGCGTGGCTCTGTCGAGTCATTTGAACCGGCGTAGGGTTCGGCAGATTGCCCTGGAACCGCCGAAACACAACGCCCTTCGGCCAGAAGTCTGCACTGAAGTGATGATAATTATGAACAAAGATTACTTCTAAATATCGATCATTATGATGTTAAATTGTATAAGAAACATTTTCGGAGTTCCAATAATAAAAATTGCAATTTTATAAGTACTTTGGCGCACCCCACGGCAATTTTCATGATGATGACTGGTTTAATATCATCATCAGCCTATCTCAGTCCACTGCTGGATGTAGGCCTCTCCTATTAATTATGCGTATAGATAGACACATTAGGAGGTTCCTCGGACATTTAACTACTGCGATAGCCAATTCGCTTGCCTTCTTGATTATGGAATCGCCACGCTGGACAAGCGAATTGGCGATCGCAGTAATGTGTCCACTATGATGACGCAGCTGCCCAATAATGGTCAATAACGGTTAAAATAATGACTGGTAATCAACGGAACCACAAAAAATTAATGAGGTCAAAAGGTAGTAGCTGGTTTTTATAATTCGGTAGTAAACTAGGAACCTTTACAGTTTCCGTTTGTCTATCCGCAGCATATCTCAACGACGGTTAGAACTAGGAATTTGCAATTGGTACAGATATAGGTACACATATTATTGATTACGCCGATAAAATGGTACAATAGCTTTTTCATCAGACTTGCTGTCTAAGCGCGCCATTGCTTGCGCGCGTAGCGGGAGTAATAGAAAAGTGAAATTCCCTAGGGAGTAATAGAAATGTCAGTGAGTCATTTAATAATATTATGTCTTAAAACTTATTTTTCGGTTGGCAAGTGTGATGAAAAACATTGTATGCATCACGGTCGGTAAGCGGAATACTAACTCGAGTCATAAAATCCCTCCGCCTAACGGCGTCGGGCTTCTAACACTCTCGTTAGTATTTCCGTACTTACCTCCCTTGATGCACAATGTACTATTTTGTACCATTACCTAATGGTTTTTTCGTGTCTCTTACCCGAAAAGTGGAGACGATTTTTTTATATTACTTAAATAAATCCTTGTGTGGGGTAGCGTTGAATAGGAATTTATAAAATTAAATAATTTAGGTTTTATAAGAAAATATCATTGGAAACTTGATATTATCGGAGAAAAAAAAGTGTCTCGGCCCATGTAACGGTAAACCGTGTATGTATGTTCGAAAAATATGAAAAAAATCATGCATATATTAGGCTTATAATCCTTTAAAATGAAATTATTTCGACCATAATCGGCCCAGCCGTTTTTGAATTATTACGAAACCCTACACTGAACATGGTCCGACATGCTTACGACTGTTTTTAATTTTTATTTAATAGATTTTCCCTCTTTTTAGGGTTCCGTAGCCAACATTGCAAAAGCGGAACTTAATATACTTTCGCCATGTCCGTCTGTCCGTCTGTCCGTCTGTCCGCAGCATAGCTCAGTGGCCGTTAAAACTCGAAATCTGCAATTTCATATAAACATATTAATCATGCCATCAAAGTGGTATAATAAAAACTAGAAACATATTTTTTTTTCGGGTAACTCCCCAACTAGTGAAGTGGGGATATTTTTTTTATTTGGTGTAGTGGTGTGGGATCATTGAATAGGTCTCTTAAAACGAATAAGGGTTTTGAAGAATAGTTTTTTTCTAAAGTCAATATTTTCGGAGATAATCCCCTAACTTTTGATCCGTGGGCCCAAAAAATATGAAAAAAAATCATGAATATTGGGCTTATAGAGTACTTTAAAATAAAACAATTGCGAACATAATCGGCCCAGCCGTTTTTTAATAACTACGGAACCCTACACTGAGCATGGCCTGACATGCACTTGGCTGGTTTTCTCGTTATTATTATTACTTTGGACAGAAAAATACTGCTTGTGCATAACTTAATTTCGAAACGTGTGTGTAACTGATGTACAGTAATCGGAAATGCTGTCTGTCAATTTTGGGCTTTTATATTTGGATTTATGCTGCCAATTTAATCTACGCCATAACAGGTAACAGAAATATTTTTCATAAATGTGTAGTCAAATATTTATTTTGTAGAATGCAATTTATTTCGGATTTTCACTATCTGGAATTTTATTTGCGGGTACTAAATATGGAATTATTAAAAATCTAATCCAGAAATTAAAATATGTAGTAAATGTTAATCAAAATTTCAATATACAGGAGTTTATTATTACATTGTTACTCGTATTCAGCTGTGTTCGTTTAAATTATCATGAAAATACAAACCAGGATAATATTTCGAAATGATGATCTAATTATTAGTATTTATTATATTAAAGTTTACATTCGATTATGTTTAATAGGTACCTACGTATTTGTTACATAATAGTTTTAGTTTATAGTCAGCCTCCGTAGCCTAGTTGGTAGTGACCCTGCCTACGAAGCTGGAGGTTCCGGGTTCGAATCCCGGCGAGGGCATTCTTTGTGTATTTATTTATCACAAATGTTTGTTCCTTGGTCATGGCTGTCTATGTATTTAAGTATCTATATGTATCTATCTATTATATATATCGTCGCCTGGTACCCACATCACAAGCCTTAATTGAGCTTACCGTGGGACTAGGTCGATTTGTGTAAGATGTCCCAAGATATTTATTTATTTATTTATTTTAATACAGGATGGAACGGAACAACGATATGATTCCTGCTACAGAACGAGTCTACCATACGATGAACTTTCAGTATGGCCCAACATCGAAAACGTACATGGAAAATTGACTTTTCCCTACTATTGAACTCTAACCTTATTACTTTCTTTGTATGTGGGGTTAAATTTTTAAAATATATTTCAATGTATAATTGTCAGCCTCTGTAGCCTAGTTGGTAGTGACCCTGCCAACGAAGCTGGAAGTTCCAGATTTGAATCCCGGCGAGGGCATTATTTATGTATTTATGTAACACAAATCTTTGTTCCTCGGTCATACTTCCCTGCGTATTTAAGTATCTATATGTATCTATCCATTATATTATATATCGTCGCCTGGTACCCACATCACAAGCCTTAATTGAGCTTACCGTGGGACTAGGTCGATTTATGTAAGATGTCCCAAGATATTAATTAATTTATTTAATGTATAATTGTAGTAATAACAACGGAAATGTCACGAAATAATTATATGCTGTCAGACCTACGTTAAACTAAGTTGTAACAAGCCAATAACTTGTCTTCATGCAATGTTTCAAGTAACTTGAGTCAACAACCAGTCATTGAATCTCGCAAATTGCATCGTTACTGCATTGCTGTCGTAGCGCATAGTTTATATTTTCCGATTCTAATGTATTATTTTAGGAGAATCGGTCAAAATGTTTTATGTAATCATGGTATTATAATTGATAATAACAATAGTACATTACTATAGAGGACGGGAAACGAAGGGTTACAGGCCAAGTAGATATATCTGGCGGAAGGAACTGAGGCCAGATAGGGATACGCGGCCTGTAACCCTGTTTCTCGCCGAGATTTGTATAGTGCTTTTCTCAAACTTGCCATGAAATAAAACGAACTGATTTCACCGAACCATACTATTTCATTTGTAAATATACCAATAGTACAGTATCGTAAAAAATTAAAAAAAAACATTCGCGCCCACTTTTTTTTAAATCTGTTTGAGGTATTCTTTTACCTGGCGGTATAGACATCAGTTCTAAGGTTTTTTTTTTTTCTGTGGCTGAATGTCAAGACCTAGTACAATACACAAGTACAATTTGACGTTGCAAAACAAAAGACAGTCTGTTTGCAGTCCTAGGTGTGAAATAAATACATGAAATCTCTTTACATATCATCTTAGCACATGACACCGGATACATAGTATTTCCGGGTTTAATTTAAAGTAAGTAACATCAACATTCCGTAGCAAGTTTGAGAAAAAGATATTACTGAGTTCCAGACTTAAAATCTTCATGCATCTTCATTAAGTAATCTAAATTTTAAATTTTTTTCGGTTCCGTATACCTCTTATGTGTATTGTAAAGAATAATAAAACAAATATTAGTTTCAGTTGCAGTCAAGAATAATTTACAGGTAAAAAAAAAAAAAAAATTTAAAATTTAAACTGTTTATTTCAATCCATATTACTTACATTTTTTACCTTATAACCTAGACCTTAATTTTATATTTAAAGCGTTTTAGCGTGGTCTCGGTTACATAGCTGAGTTGCTCACGCTTATGTCGATGTCAGCCACCGTAGCCTAGTTGGTAGTGACCCTGCCTACGAAGCTGGAGGTTCCGGGTTCGAATCCCGGCGAGGGCATTCTTTGTGTATTTATTTATCACAAATGTTTGTTCCTTGGTCATGGCTGTCTATGTATTTAAGTATCTATATGTATCTATCTATTATATATATCGTCGCCTGGTACCCACATCACAAGCCTTATTTGAGCTTACCGTGGGACTAGGTTGATTTGTGTAAGATGTCCCAAGATATTTATTTATTATTTATTAATAAAAAAAAATATGAATCAAATTACATTTTTTTATTTAAATTCTTATTAGAACAGCCTGGGAGCGCATCCGCTCCGTCTGGTTCAAAAATATCTTTAATAAAATATTTTTTTAACGCATTTCCTATTTGTTTATTATTTTGAAGTTCAAATTTCTGTAAAATTTTTAAAGGTAAGTTATTTAATGTTTTGGGGAGGATGTACTTCCAGGTTCTTCTGCCATATTCATTACACTGCTTGGGGACACGGTAATAGGGTACGGTGGCAACATAGCGTAATTTACTTGGCCTAAGGTTTTTATCCAAATGTTTAATTTTATCGGCATTTTCAAAGATTATAGCATATTTTATTTTATCGTAAACGTTCATCACTTTACAGTACCTAAAAAGTTGACCATAATTATTTTTATATTTATATCTTATTTTTAATGGTACAATATTCTTCAATAATCTTATTTGTAGGTTGTAGATATCTTGAAGATATGTTTTATACGTTTTACCATAGGTCGAAATGCCGTAGCCTATTACCGAGTCGGCCATAGACATATACAATAACCTTAATGTATTGTAGGGTAATTTATTTCTAAGGATATAAATTTTTGACAGTATTGATCTTAACCTGTTACACACATGGTTTACATAATGTCTCCAGTGGAACCTATGATCGACTTTGAGACCCAGGTAGGTATGTTGTTCTACTAATTCGAGTGCATTACAGTTACATTGAAGAGGCTGTTGGTGCATACACTGATGTTCGTGTGTGGTAATTAAATTTCTAATCGTAAGGCAACATAGTTATTGATAATTAGATAAAATAGATAAAGGTATGTTTTGTTACTTAAAAAAAAAAGTATAATTATTTAATTGAAAATTTTTACTATTCAGTCCAAGAATTTATTGACAATTGTAAATTATAATTTATTTATGTTATCATGAATGATTATTATTTATTATTTAATATTTGTAAAACCTGAATTATTCATTAATTATATTTTAAATCAATTTGGTACAAATGTTCATGATTGTATGGTAAATCGACTGTGATTATTATGCAATCATAATAATCATCTGATATTATGTAATCGTAGAATGTAAGTTTAAGTTTAGTAACAGTTAAATCTAGTTAGGTACTTAGACTTAAGTCAATATACATATGTACGCCAGTTATGGCAGAACAGGAATCGTACTACACCAAATATTATACTTCGTGTATCAATCGAGGATGATATCTTCAATATTACAAGCAGCAGTACGATCTATCGTGCCATCTTCGTCACACCTTTAGAGTTAAAAAACCTAAAAAGAAAATTGCTAGTGCCGTCTCGCTCACTCCCTCATGGTGCGAACCCCGGCGCGGGCCGCGGGGTTCACACAACACCTCATTACGTGATTTTGTGCCATCCGAGTCACACTTAATTTCTTGAAATATTTATTGAATAAATTAAGTATTCTAAGTAGTGCCAAGTGAATATTAGTGTTAAAATGGGTAAAAGGAAACGATCAGGTGACGACGATTACGCCAACATCCTTCGGAAGGTAAAAAAGTTAGAAGCAAAGTTAAGAAAACGGAGACATCGTTCTTCGTCGTTATCTTCGGAAAGTGAATACGAGTACGAGCATAGACGTTATTATGAAATGGACACGCAAGGTAAATTTATGTTTTTATTTTCTATAGGAAAACATAGTTGAAATATTTTACATATTTTCTCCACGTAAATCGTGTCGAGTCTGCAAATAGGATAAAAAATACTCCACTTTAATAGTGTTGAGGATCGAACAAAGATATGACCATCTCCACCTTAGGTGTCGAGGCTGTCTCCACATATTGTGTTGAGGAAAATTATTTAATCCTCCGCTTTAATAGCGTAGAGGTTGGTCTATCTAATCTCCACGTAAACCGTGTTGAGGCTATATGTTTTATCTTCACGTAAATCGTGTTAAGAGCATTTATTTTATCTCCACGTAAATCGTGTAGAGGGCAATATTTTCATCTCCACGTAAACCGTGTAGAGGGCAATCTTCTTATCTCCACGTAAATCGTGTCGAGGAATATCATCACCCTAACTTCACTATAACATGCAGTTAAGTACATCATTAAGTATTTGATGTATATTTCAGGAGACGAAATCATTGACGTGGATGGAGAGGTACATACTGAATCTCAGCCTACCCACCTAGAAAATTATTATCAAGACGCTCCGTTTCACGCGCCGGCGCTGTCTCACGCACCCCAAGCGGTATGTGTACCGTCCGCGGCCGCACCGCCCGCGCACCTCGCGCCCGCGGCGGCCGTGCCGACCGTACTGCACTCGCCACTCGAAGCCGCAGCGCCTGAACCGCACGCAATGTCTACGGCTACGAGCTCTGCGCTACCGCCCGTAAATACTACGCAGGGCGCGCCGCCGGCCGTATGTACGTCGAAGCAGAATGCAGACGAAGCGCAAGTGGCGCCTCAGTTAGACGAGAATTTACCGTCGTTAGATCCAGAAATTTTACAATTACTCGGTGAAGACCCGGCCACTGAGCAAAAATACGGTACCGATCTTCACAAAGATATTGTATCAAGATGGGCGCATATTTTGACTAATGGTTTACCGAGAGAAGCTCAATTAGAACTCATAAAAAAATATTTACCACCCAAGAACTGCCCTAGTGTAACTGCTCCCAAACTCAATTTAGAAATAAAAGCAGCTCTTACAGAAATAAATGCCAAAAAAGACCTGTATAGTCAAAGCAAGCAAAATCAGCTTTCTACTAGTCTCGCCGCTCTGGGACTCGTTTTGAATTGGGCTCTTTCACCGAACAACGACATACCTCAGGAAATTATTAAAGCCTTAGGTGATGCGGGCAGGCTGATATGCGATACTCATTATAGGGAGTCCCTATCGAGGCGCTTCGCGATATTGAATACTTTAAACAAAAGTATAAAAGATACTGTCAAGAACACGCAAATCGACGAACATCTCTTTGGAGCCGATTTGACGGACCACATAAAGTCTTCTAAAGCAATAAATAAAACTGGTCTAGACTTGAGACCGGCGCCTTTCCGCTCCGCATACAGGCCTCCTGCAACGCAGTTTCAGCGAGGAGCTTTAAACTCGAGGGGGGCGCCGCCGCGCACACCAGCAGCGGCCGAGCCGCGGTCGACCCCCGCAGCCCGCCGGCCGCCGCGGGACCGCCGCCTGGACGCGCCGAGGGGCCGCCGCTACACCAGTTATGCGCGGCACCACCAGCGCTCGAAGAGGCGTTAACAGAGGAACATCAGGTATCTATCGCTGGTCGCTTAAAGTATTTTTACCCTAAATGGTGCGAAATTACTGATGATCACACTATTCTAAACTGGATTAAGGGATATAAAATTCCCTTTAAAAGCAAACCTGTGCAAACTATACAACCAACGAATAGTATATGTAAGGGTCATACTCAGGCTAAGATTATAGATGATTGTATTTTAGAACTTTTGGATTCAAATTATATATCACCATGTACACCGTGCGAAGGACAATTTCTTTCGCCTATTTTTACTGTGCCTAAGCCTAACGGTACCTACAGATTCATTTTAAATCTAAAACAACTTAATAAGTATATCAAAGTCGAACATTTTAAAATGGAAGACTATCGCACCGCACTAAAATTATTGAATCGAAATTATTTTATGTCAACAGTCGATCTTAAAGACGCTTACTGTTTAATATCTATACATGAAGATTACAGAAAAATGTTGCGGTTTGAATGGAATAATCAAATATATGAATTTAATGTAATGCCGTTCGGGATATCTACAGCTCCGTACGTTTTTACAAAACTGTTAAAGCCCGTTTTGGGATATTTAAGATCTTCAGGGCATTTATCAGTAAACTACTTAGATGACTTTCTCTGCATAGGAAATTCATATGTCGAATGTCTGTCAAATGTTACTAACACATGTAGTGTTCTAGAATCACTAGGTTTTGTAATTAATTACAATAAAAGTACAATTACACCGGAAACAAATTGCCGATTCCTAGGTTTTGTCTTTAACACCACAAAAATGACTATTTCTTTACCGGATGAGAAAAAACAATGAATTAACTCTCAAGTCATAAAATTGTTGGAAAAAGATAAATGTACTGTGCGTTGTTTTGCTGAAGTCATCGGACTTTTGACGTCGGCTTGCCCAGCCGTTAAACCACTAATTGGAGTTCGAGGCCAAAGAATCTACGAAAATATTGCCACAACAAAGAAATGTTCTCACAATAATAAATCCCTATTTTCTAAAAACAGACGTTGAGATATCTTATTTATTGGTAATTTTAATCCTATAATTTATAGAAACAATATTATTTACTTATTTTTACGTAAATATAAGATATTTTAATAAAAACTTAATTATCCGCAATTATTAGTAACAAAGTTGGTATTGCGCTGGTATCACCTCAGGTGTTAATAACATTTGGTACAACAATTTAACTATACATATTAAATCCCTAATTTCTGCATACGTTTAGAAAATTGCAGAATAATATATTGTAGCGAGCTTTACGTTCACATTTCGTATTCGTAAAATTCCTTTGACCTACAAATTTCTTTGGCAGTGCTATAGTTCATTCCATTCCATGCCGATCTCTTTCAAATGTGTATACATATTAATGCACTCAACTGTAGTAGTTGTAATTTTTGCTGCCGAATTCGATATAAGTTCCATAGTAAAAGTTGATCGCAATCATGAGTAGATCCAGAAAATATAATTTTGTATCATGTAAAAGATTTCATCCTGTGTAGCACCTAGATGCCGTATGCCTATATTTACGTCGCTAAAAACGGCTGGTTTTTGTAAGCGAAGTCGTACTAACCGGATTCTACTGTATTATATATATAATCTTAGTCACATAAAAGCCGAGAGGCCTTTATGACGCCCAAATAATTTGTAAAAGAAATTCTTAAAATATACCTCTTAGAGTATACACGGTGGAATTTAATCGGTGAACAGGAACCCATTTTTCTAATTCAGTAATCGATGGCGGTCACGTTTATGTAGTACTTAAGTGGAACCAAGTTTTTTTTTAGCATAATAATTTTTTATGTTGAAATTAAACTTTAATTAAAACTTATTGTCACCCTACTAATGGTTTAGTCTGAAAAGTTTAATACCTCTTTTCAAACTATCAGCCATGCATCGCTCTTATTTTACATAGGAATAGAGTCTATCGCAAAAATTAATGAGTGGTTATTGCTCATTTATGTTTTAAGTTTCTATGGCTGATACTTTGAAAAGAGGTATTAGACTTTTCAGACTAAACCATTACCCAACTAGCAAAATATAGTATAGAAACAGAGAAAACATATAGAAGTTGAGACAACGTTTTGCATATAACTTCTAGTCTAATTTGGTTGGTCATATAAACGTAAGGTAAACGCTTATAAAAGGCGAAAGTGGCGCAAATTATAAGACTTATTGGTGAGATGAAGGTTAAATAAAGGTTTGCATGGCGACTTAAATCGTTTATTAAAGGTATTATAACGATTAAGGAATGACCAAAACGTTATATAAAGATTACAACAAAAACCTTTACGCGACCTAAATATCAAATAAATGTTTTATAACTGACCATTTTGTTTTATAGAAGGTTTGTGTAATCCTTACTCATTGCTTATCGGACTTTTAAGTTATCTAAACATTTTTAAGTTTTATTTATAAAACTGCTCCTGACATTTATTTTAGATACGCGCAAAACTAGGTGTGTGTGAAAAAAAGTGTACGGAAAAATAATACAAGATAATTTTATAAGTTTTGTAATAGAAATTATTGTTCTATATATTGAGCGTTTGCACATTTGGCGTGAGCTGAATTCGTATGGGAAGGTCACTTTACTGTTAAAGTTTATGATGATATACAGTTTTTTGCTGTCGCGCTCTTAATATATTCGAAATAATTATAATTTATAACAATATTTCTTCATATTTTATTATAGTTAAGGTTAGCCATTTTGGAACAAGTCATGGATTTATACTTATACGACTACAATATAACTTTATCTTAAGTAAAGGTTTTTATAACGACTACAAATTGTCCGCCATTACTAATCCGCCACTTCGTTTGTACCGTTTCCAGTCCATGGTTTTTTTCTTTGAAATAGTACTATGATGCTCACGAAATGGCGAATGATGTTTTATAATATGAATTTCAAATCGACTTTAAATTGCATGATGTTTTATAACGGTAACTTATAATCAATTTAAAAACATATAGTTCAATAAGAGGAATATAACGGGTTCGGTAATAACTAAAGGTTTTCCAAAGTTTTTGTTTGACGTTAATATGACCAACTGTAGAATAAAAGGTAGATAACAGTCCCGCTGATATCATTTTGTCATATTGAAGTTACCCTCAATACCGCTATATAACTGTCGAGATAAGGTTTTATGATATCACTTATACAACAATAAAATTATGTAAGGACCGTATCGAATTATAAGTAGACAAGATAAAAGTGACACAACTTTAATATTAAGCAATATTTTGAAATGAAACAAAAAATAAATTAAAATATAACACTTTTTCTAGAAGTATGTTCTAATGAGACTGCCATAGGACCCCTATTTAGCCGTCAATCTTACTTTCTTCTGGATGTCCTTCATTCGATTTTGGACGACAATATTTGCTACATTTCCTGACACCCTGTTCCACTTTTTTTTTAAGTCGTCGTCTGATGTTGCAGCTCTGGCATTTTTTGAAGCTACCGCTTCATAAAAGCCAAGTACCTTTCGATTGGGGGTACTTCAGGGCACTTGGAGGGATTCATGTCTTTTTCGACTATATCAACCCTATTTGTTTTATGCCATTCAAGGGTGGCTTTCGAGTAATAGCATGACGCCAAATCAGGCCAAAACAAAGTAGGCATCCTATGCTTTTTAATGAGAGGCAGCAGTCTTATTTTTTAAATACTCTTCTTGGTATACTTCAGCGTTTAAACTACCTGTGGTGAAAAAAAAATTGAAACGCATGCTACGTTGACAAATTGCTTGCCATACGAGTATTATTTACCAATTTTTTCAACACTGATGGCAGTATCTTGTTTAGAGAGAATTTTTCCAGCGGGCATGGTACAATACTAAGGTCCAGGGGTCGTTTTTAAATCTAGTTTGCAGTACATTTCGTCGTCCATGATAATACATTGCTTTTTCTTAGTCAGCACATGATCATACAGTTTACTTGTCCGTTTTCTAACTGATACGACTTTTTTTCATCTCTTTTAGGTTGTTTCTGTTTTTTATATGTCTTTAGATTACGTCTCTTTTTAATTTTTTGTATCATAAAAGACGGAGTTTTCGCTTTTTTGGTAGCATTGGACAGAAAGAGTTGGATTTTGTAAAAATATTCGTACTACTTTCTTATGCAACGCTGGGTCCCATGGTCCCTGTTTTCTTCCACTCTTGGGCAGATATTCTAAAGTTAAAGTGTTGGCGAACTTATTTATCGGTTTGTATATGCCTGCAGAAGTGAACTTATACTTTTTAACGAGCTTTCTTATTGTTATGCCCTTAATTTTACACCAGTCGTCCAAAATTATTTTCCGTGTCTCTAAGTTAATCAAATCCATTTCATTGATTTTTAACGGAATGACATATTGTTTCTGACCTTAAATCATACCCATTAATATGGTTCATAATATACTGAACAGTTTTTGTTATATAAAGTTGAGTATACGTATTTATAGGGCCCTAAAGTTGTCTACTTACATTTAGATACGGTCCTTAGACGTTGTAAAAATGACCTTATTACAACGGTTCTGTTTTTTCAAAACCCTTTATAAGACGAAAACGTTTATACAACTTTGAACATCATTAAGTAAACGTTTTCTTTAAAACCTCTACATGATTGTTGTATAATTAAGTCGCAAAAACGTTTATTTACCATAGTAATTAGACTATTTGGTAGGACGACTAAACTATCAAATTTATAACGTTTATTTGACTAACAGGTTAAGTAAAAACGACTATAAAACTCTTATATGGCTAAAGGTCGTATAACTCTTGATTTATATGACTTCTTTGCTAGTTGGGTAGTAGGGTGACAATAAATTATAATTTCAACATAAAAAAAAATTATGCTAAAAAAAACTTGGTTCCACTTAAGTACTACATAAACGTGACCGCCATCGATTACTGAATTAAAAAAATGGATTCCTGTTCACCGATTAAATTCCACCGTGTATAAGGTCCTAATTTATTAGTTGCAGATATTTTAACACATGATACTTTACATTAAAAT
Organism: Thaumatotibia leucotreta; assembly: GCA_025490895.1. Taxonomy (NCBI): domain Eukaryota; kingdom Metazoa; phylum Arthropoda; class Insecta; order Lepidoptera; family Tortricidae; genus Thaumatotibia; species Thaumatotibia leucotreta. Next base: position 10,056 of record JALPQI010007563.1, on the reverse strand, counting down.
AATTAACTTTAAATATAAATTAAGAAATCTTTTCATGTAATTTTTTTGGTTTCATTTTCCTAACAAAAAAAATAATTATAATTTCGTCTAAAAAAAATCATCATGTGTGCATTATCACATGTCACAATAACACTGTCTGTCATGTCATCAAACGACACAATCCAAAGGAAAATAACATGACATTGACAATAAAGTATTTAAATTATCGACGAGAAGTGGCCAGTTCCAGTTAAGTGGTACGTAAAAGAGGTACTAGAATCTGTTCAATGAGTTTTCATTTAATAATCACATAAACAGGGTGTTTTTACGTAGGAAATTCGTTTTTCCGTTTTCTCCAAAAAAACATCGTAAAAGCTATAATGTTTCACGGTTTAATATACTCCAGAGACCGAGTACTATCAGCTGTAAAAATATCTGCATCTAATAAATTGGGACCTTATATATATGTAACCAACTTTGTTTCAACAAAAATGTGACAAACTCATTATAAACCTTAAAATAAGCGACAGTAAGTTCAGGACTCAACACTGATGGTGTTATAAAGGACTCGATTTTTACCCAGGACTCAGGAGGATAAGTGATGAAGAAGACAAAGAAAATATAAAATTCAAAAAATGCTTTCATTTTACATTTCAAAATTTCTTTCCCATAATTTTAACCCGTAATAAGGCAGGGGGCTTAGTAATTTAACCATACCTACTGTCTTAATAAATATGGCATGCTGTCGTTTGTGTTCACTGGTAATTCAACTTTTTTTAAAAAATCGGCTTTGAAACGTTGGCTCTTATCATTTTAAGTTCTTTACAAGAAAATTTTGTCATATCAATGTTAGTTAAGAGAAAAGTTTTTAGGTATTTACGTGTTTTTAAGAAAATCCTAGTTGTGACAGCCGTATTAAACAAAAAGGCGTACCTACAAACATTACAGAGGTAAGTATATAATGTTTTTATTAGGAATTATTTTAAATAAATAAATTAAATAACAAAAAGGTTGTGGAAACCTGAAAACTTTATTTGACAATGACATAAGAGACTTTGACATATTTGACAATAACGCATCTGTCGTAGTTTCGTTGGCCTCGAACTCCAATTACTGGTATAGTTATGGCTGGATGTACACGAAAATGTTCGAACGGGAGAAATTATTAGCTCTGAATAATTCAATGAATTATAATAAACAAATGAAAATACATAATCATCTAATACCGGATTTATTATGGTGGAAACAGAATATAGAATCTTCATTTTCGTCCATTCGCAAAAACAATTACTTACTAGAAATTTTCAGTGATGCATCCAGCACCGGCTGGGGCGTGGCATGCAACGATCAAAGTACGAGCGGTAACTGGTCGGATGAACAAATGAAATTGCACATAAATATGCTAGAACTAATGGCAGCATATTATGGCCTTAAGATGTTTACCGCGGACTTAAGAAATTGTAATATTTTATTAAGGATAGACAACACAACTGCCATATGCTACATTAACCGCATGGGCGGTGTGCAACATCCCCATTTACACGATGTTGCAAAAAAGATCTGGCAGTTCTGCGAAAGTAGAAATATTTATGTATTCGCCTCATAAGTGGTTCCCCTTGTGGTCAAGACTTATTATATCAGAAAAAATGTTCTTTGGGCCTGACATGTACATGCTACATTCTCCTTTCAGAGCCTGCCATCCACTTCACGCGAGCCTTATCCTGGTGGCAGCGAAATTATCAGGCAATCTATGATCAAGCGCGGTGTTCCACAGATATCCTTAGATGTAGTGATGGCGTCCTTTGCAAAAAATACATTAATACAATATAGTAGCTCCATCAGATCTTGGTGGTACTTTTGCCAAAATAACAACGTAGATTTTTATAAAGCCAATTGTACTGAAATTATGACATACTTAACTACAAAATTTAATGAAGGAGCTAGTTACAGTAGTTTAAATACTCATAGATCTGCTTTATCAATTATATTAGGTTCAAATGTTACTTTAAATGACACTATAAATAGATTTTTTAAAGGTGTGTACAAGCTTAACCCACCGAGTCCTAAATATCAGTCAACATGGGACACAAATATCGTATTGGACTATTTATCGAATATTTACCCTTATGAAAATATATCACTAGTCGATTTAACATATAAGACCTGCACTCTTTTAGCTATAGCGTCAGCCCAAAGAATGCAGACTCTAAGTTTAATCTTAAACATATATCGATACAAAATGATTCAATAATTATCAAAATAACAGATTTGATTAAAACATCAAGGCCTGGAGCCTACCAACCACTTATAAGATTACCCTTTATTCTTGAGAGACCAAGCGTTTGTCCAGCTTTAGCTCTTAAAACTTACCTAGATAAAACTAGAGTGTTACGACCAAATCATTTGGAAGGAAATCTCTTTATAGGCATAAGAAAGCCTCATAAAAATGTAGGCTCTCAAACATTAGCACACTGGGTAAAAAAGGTGCTGCACAATAGTGGTATCGATATAACAATATTCGGAGCCCACAGCACTCGCTCGGCGTCGACGTCTGCCGCTCACAGCTCGGGGGTTAATCTAGAAGTAGTTCGTAAGGCTGCGGGATGGAGCCATACTTCCAATGTCTTCTTAAAATATTATTGTAAGGAAGTGGCTCATACCAATAGGGATCAATTTGTTAATGCAATATTTAGGTGCAATCTAGATGATAAATAGATTAACAGACAGATAAACTACATTTATTTGATTAAGTTTCTAACTTAAGAGAGCGATAAATGTATCTTTGTCGTATGTTTAATATCATTGATTGATATGATTGTATTAAGTCCGTAAATTGTTTAAAATTATACTGATTCATTTCACCATTTTAGTTTATTTTCTAAAATAGATTACAATGCTCTAAACATCTGCTTGTAATATTGAAGATATCATCCTCGATTGATACACGAAGTATAATTAATAATCAAACGAACTTACCTGTGAAGTTTGATTCCAATTATACGAGTGTATCAATCGAGGATGATATCAACATCCCATCCCCCCCGACCCTGAAAATACAACTAAAATGTTTATCGTATAGCACAAAATACCAGGGTCTACTCTAAAAATAATGAGGTGTTGTGTGAACCCCGCGGCCCGCGCCGGGGTTCGCACCATGAGGGAGTGAGCGAGACGGCACTAGCAATTTTCTTTTTAGGTTTTTTAACTCTAAAGGTGTGACGAAGATGGCACGATAGATCGTACTGCTGCTTGTAATATTGAAGATATCATCCTCGATTGATACACTCGTATAATTGGAATCAAACTTCACAGGTAAGTTCGTTTGATTATTAATTATAACATCTATGTATATACGCTTGTTTGTTACAAATAAATGATCATTCATTTATTCATTCATTCATTCATTCAAAACTTTCAAACTTCATCTACTCTATGTTTTATTCTGTATACTGTGACAAAGAGAGCACGTTCCGTTTTTGTGTTAATATTTCACTCCCACTTCCACTTGAGGGTGGCGTTGAACATTCTACGTCTTAAATTAGGTGAAAGGAAATTTAAAAACCTGCGCACATAATGCGGTTCTTTAAAAATAAAAAATATTTTTCAGTGATTTTTTAAATATAATTTCATTTCTTAACATCATCATCATCATAATATGATGATGATGATGTTAAGAAATGAAATTATGACGTCTTTCAGCTTATATATCATATAACCTGAAAGACGTCCACTGTTGAACATAGGCCTCCCCCAAAAATTGCCGCAATAACCGGCCCTGCACTACCTATATCCAGCGAATTTCTGTGACCCTCACGCAAGAAATAATGTTCTTTTTTTATATTCTTTCTAAAAAAAATCGATAATGCATCTTCTCCATTCTTAACAGTACTTTAACAAAACATCATGAGTTAGACAATGTCGGCTAATTCGTTCCGGTAACGACCACCATTTGATATATTTATGTCAACTTATTGCACAAAATAAGAAAAAAAAATACATTTGGTGGACTTATTGCATAGTGGCATTTTCTACTAATCAACTATGAAAAAGATTTTTTAATCATTGATACACTTAGGTTACATAGAGCTAACTAAAAATAAGCGCCAAGAAACCCTAAACTCGGGTTATATAAAAAAATGGCGTGCAGAAAAGATTCAGAAAATATCATAATTTAGAACCCGAAAAGTACTTTCCATTACTACCATTTCTTTTGCCTGTATAAGTGCATTAGACTATCGGATGAATCGCCATTCATTAAAAATTAATATCGAACAATCCCTGCGATATCGTAAGATAATGGCCAAATGTATCTCATATTTATTGGATCGAAGCCGAATAAACCACAATCCTAATGGGATGTGGCGATGAAATCAATTCGACGTGATAAATGTTTTTTTGTTCCTGACTCGGCGGAAAGGCATTCTTGTGCTGATACACAGCGCATAAAATATACCCTGTTATTCTTTCGTGTCATTAAAAAAATACAACAGTGCTATATCGTTAACACAAACGAGGAACCCTGTTAAAAATACATGTTCATATTAAACACTTATTCTTTAAAATCAGAGTTATTCGTTTACTTATTAAAAGTAGGTTTGGACAAGATAATTTAAAAGGTAACGGTTTTAGTTAGCCGTGTGGTGACGGCTGTAAGAAAACATTTGTCACCACCCCAACTCCTCCTGCGGGTGTCGTAAGAGTCGACTAAGGGATTGAAGTGTCACTGACCATTATTTGATAAAAGATGTATGATGGGCAGCAGCGTCATCATAGTGGACACATTACTGCGAACACCAATCCGCTTACCCAGCGTGGCGATTAAGGGCATTTACCACCTATTGCGTCTATACGCATAGTTAATAGGAGAGGCCTATGTCCAGCAGTGGACTATCATAGGCTAATGAGTAATGGTTTTGGAGTGCTCTATTTTGTTTTTTATTTTGCGATGATATCTTTTTCGGCCACTTTTCTCCTTATAGGAGACTATATTTAATTATTATATCAATATTTACCTACGTACAAATAAACATATGTTCAGTGTGTAACCAAAAACTCATATTTTATGTAATCTCAACTTATGTCATAGGTTTTAGTACCTACTGTTTACAACGATATTGCATGGAAAAAACATCGCCAAAAACATTTTAATTCTAATTGAACTGGCTGTTGTATGTAAGCTACGATACAGATTTGTACTAAATCATTGCACTGATCCTCGTTGCCCCACATATTATAGCAACGGCAATAAAGATAGAAAACAGAAATAAGATAAATGGTACATTTTAGTCGTCGTGGTAAGTTTGTTTTGCTTGTCTGCTGCGACCATATAATATATAACATGGACGTCTAACGCCAGTTCACAATTGCCCCCAAAAACAATTGTTCAATTGTGCCAAGATGGGCAGGCCATAGCGCTTTTCTTAACACCGCGCATATGTCGGCGCAACATCTTTGACAAATGTTTATAGAATGTAGCCAACCAAAACTTTGATGGACCAATCTCAACTATTTTTATATGACGGTTTAAGTTTTTATAGGTTGATGTTGAAATTCATTACCGTGATGCATTGAAGAGGGGGTGACACTTGTCAGCTAAAATTTCAGACAGTTTTTTGAAGGCAATTTAGTATGGCATGCGGCTTCCATGTTTTATTTGTTCATAGCTTGTCTGGTTCATCTAGTAATCATGTATCTACCTATAATAGAGTTTGTTTTTTTTGTACCTATTCTAGTTGAGATGAAGTTCTGAACCAAATATTATGCTGCAGGTACAGTGGAAGTAAAATATATAGATGCGAGCAAAGTGCATAAAACATGTGTACACGACCTTACAAATAAGTAATATTAATATGGTTGTGTACGTTTGCACACTAGGTACCTACGCGCATCTCTTATTCTAACTTGACTGTACCAATTGTACCATTAGACACGAAGTAGAAATAGAAATAACTTTATTCGCAACATACACAAAAAACCACAATATATATCAACGAAAAATAATTTACAAATAAAAGCGTGTATGCTACGAAATGGCCTCATCTCAGCATGTTGCTAGCGAGTGCCAGCGCTGGTCTTCCGATGAGGCCATCACGTGAACAGTTTCACGGCAGGCAACACTAAGTGTTATAGGGGTCAATAATTAATTATTAAAATCCAATAATTTTGCCTATTAGTTCAGTCCTTTGTTACAGTTTTGTTTTAAAGTATTCTATAAATCATACCAAATTGCACTGAGCTATGCTGCAGACAGACAGGCGGACTGACAGGTGTACTAACATGGCAAAATTACAATGGTTCTTAGTTTACTACGGAACCCTAAAATATTAAAAAACAGTTTTGTAGTTTTTTCAGATATTCATTACCTTTTTAAACCATACCTACATAGATACTTACTCAATATTCATCTACACTCATTCGACCGTGAAAACGCAATTATGCAAAAAATCCACCGGTATCGACGGTATCCCAAAAAAAACTCATTGGAATAATTTATTCTATTCGCATGAGATATTAATGAGTCCAAAAAGTTTATTAATGGATATTCCGAAGGTAGGTACGGTTATTGCTGTCCTGAAACCGTGAATTGAATTTCTAATAAAGGTTAAAATGATTCCCCATTTCAGGCAGAGCATTCACTCGTGAAGTTCGGCTCGAAATACATTTGAAGTTAAGGTTTAAATTGATTGGTTTTAATTTTGTGGTGTAAACTATTTATTTATCATTATTATTTGATAAAGAACTTCCTATTCCTATAAAATGTTGGACCAGTAAGTGCCATGTCACCGGTTCGATGTCTGAACTTGATATTACATGCCAAGTATAGACGCGTGTTTTAAAACAATGCGTATTTTTCATCTAAAAAATCTGTACGAGAGAATGTGTATTTATCGAATGAAATATTGTTTTTTCTGGCTGTGCAAAAAAATCAAAAAGCAATGCCATTTTCATTAAAATCTTGTTTCGATGTTGTATGGGGGCTTTGTTTAAAAACTAACTTTTCTCTCTAGTATTGACAGTTAGTATCCAACAGAGTCCGGAAAATAATAAAAAGACGTGTTAGAAACTTTTTCTATAAAACGGAGAAAAACTTGGACTACTTCGGACATTTCCCCTACTAAGAATCCAGAGAATACTTATATGGAAAGAGCAATGGACCTACAAAAGAGTGATCGAAGATTTCGTAGCATTTTTGGTCAACATTCACTCTTATGGTTGTAATAAAATATTGAGTCAACAAATAGATAATCAGCTGTTGAATTTGAAGCATCATTGTTTGGTTGTTTGTATTGTATAGGTAGTAGAACAGTTACAAAATACTGTGTAGTTTGTCAGCCTCCGTAGCCTAGTTGGTTATAGTTATAATCCTGCCTACGAAGCTGGAGGTTCCGGGTTCGAATCCCGGCGAGGGCATTACTTGTGTATTTATTCATCACAAATATATGCTCCTTGGTCATGGCTGTCTATGTATTTAAGTATCTCTATAATGTATCTATCTATTATATATATCGTCGCCTGGTACCCACATCACAAGCCTTAATTGAGCTTACCGTGGGACTAGGTCGATTTGTGTAGGATGTCCCAAGATATTTATTTAGTGGTAATGACCGGGTGGGTGGTGATAATTTACTCGTATATAAATTCGGCTCCTGTTACACAAAAGACTTGGTTCATTTCAATTAGGTATTAATCAATCAAACTCTTGTGTTTTATTTTCCGATATCTGAAAATACATATCTATCCAGGATACATATTATTGTATCTACTTTATCGCTTGTATGTACTTAAAGTAGTTGTTTAAGGCGCGAAATCAGTACAAAGTAATTACTGTCACGAACGAAAATCTACGTAATTATAGCCTTAGTCGGTACCTAAGTATTATCAACTTATTAGATACTTAATTACTTTGTTTAGGCACTAAACTTAAGACAGAGAAGCCTGCTTTCTAAGGCCTCGACGGTCACCAACGAAAATATTTTTTTAATATTATTTGTTCGTTCATAAGGTACGTAACTAAACGCATAGAATAATACTAATGAATTTTAGTAAACCCTTTAATTAACACTAATAATAGACTGTTAAGCCACAAGACTGATTTTCACCAAAGACTTAGCAGTTGGAAGGGTGTGGGATAATCCCTAAGCGACTATGGATTACTGTTTCTCAACAGTAATCCATAGTCGCTTGGTTGGATTGCCAGCTATAGATACGAGCTTAACGCTAAAGTACTCTAGCAAAAGGTTACCTACCTCTATAGTTTCATTTAAATATTTTAATTATAATCTTATTCATCTAAAAAAATTGTTAAGGTAAAGGTATTTTGTTAGCAATTAATAATACAGTATTGTCACAAATACTGCCGAGTAAAGTAGTTTATGCCCTTCCAATGACACTGAATGAGTTAGAACTTTACAGACGAATACTCATTGAAGTAGATAATATGATGTGACCACCTGTAAAAGCCACTACAGACATAATATATTGAACTTTAACTACCTATAAATATTATGACTGTTGTATAGTCACCATCAGGCTCCAATTTAACCACATTGACAAGTGTTACAATTATAAATTTACTGTTTCTCCATAAACGTTATTTTTTTCGTAACGGCTACGAAAATGATTATGATACTGCGTACACTGGTTTCAAATACCCTAACGATGGATAAGTACATTTCAGCTTTGTTTAATAGCTAAGGACGCCCTGTATATATCATCATGATATTCATGATATATTAATTCTCCTCTTCAATACATCATGACATTCATGATGTATTGAAGAGGGCGCGACACTACTTGTAAACAAAATTTCAGAACCTCTTCTCTATTGTCATTGCTTTAGAGTGCATGTTCAAATATTTTCAAGCACCGGGGTCGCTACGATATATCTGATGGCGACTGTAGAGGGGACTGATGTCCACATTTCAGCCGCTTGTTAAGACGGAATAAAACTTAACCTAAATAGGTCCTTACTTAAGGGAAAGTGGGAAAGGTTCCCAAGCGGCGACCACGTACCGGAAGGCGAAGAGTGGATAGGCAACCAAGAGGGACTGGACACCCTGATGAAAGTCGCAGGAGTCCGCTGGATGCGGTTAGCGCAGCACCGGTCATTATGGCAATCTAATTTAGGGAGGCCTATGTCCAGCAATCTTTCAGCTGATGTGATGTCAACATCTTTCGGCTGATAATGATGATATTAAAAACCTGACCATGTTTATGAAGTGGGTAACACTATGTTGCGATATTATTTTACATCTAGTCGGTATTTCTTCTTTCCAAAAGTTACCGAATCAATCATTTTCAATAAATAATGACATGTCTTTTTCTTGCAATGAATAGGTACACTATTAAGAATATTAAAATATATAAAACGTGAATCATGACCTCATTTTTTAACAAGCAAAACAACCAGGGATCGGATACCAATTTTTTCTCCATACAAGTTCGTTCTTTAGTATATAAATTATTTGTTAATGGGGCAATCCAAAAATACTATGTTGTTAATTACATAAAATATAAAGTAAAGTAGTACTACATTAAGAGTGTTAAATATTTCAAAATAATTATATTATTGAGCTATTTCAAGATTTTTCTAAAAACTCGTTTCGATCCCTGAAAACAACAATGTTATGTATTGAGCTCCCGAGTCCAGAGCATCCGATCATATGTAATGAACACTGAAACACACGTTGAGTAGGTACGAGTACGAAAATCCTTAGTAGTGCTTAACAGTTCGATCCGAGTTACTGAAAGTGCTTTTAAAACGCGTGGATGTGACAGTTTCGTTTCCCGCGAACCTTTGAAAGTGGAAAAACATTAGTTTACTGAGAATATCAGGCATGAAGAATTCTTTACAAATAGCAGTTTATTTAGCTGTACGTACAAGTACAAAAGTTTTCATTATTGCAAATTTCCTCTACCTATACTTCGTTTTTTTTTAAGATTAGAATTATCTGTCAAACGGGTAAATAAAGAAGCAGTGGTCGTAAACCTTCCTTCTTCGATTTCGGCCGATAACACTGAATTTCTCGGAACTTATGTAGGTACATACATATCATTTGATATTTACCGATAGCTGAA